>JAJOOO010000838.1:0-38946 GCA_029582685.1 Solanum piurae
AATTCCCGTACCTTGGCTTCTCTTAGTTCCCAGGAAAATAAACGCCCCAAGAAAGCCCTCTTGAACACAGCCCAACTCAAAACCAGTGCATCCCCAGCCCTACTCTTCTTCCACTAGTCAAACCAAATCCTAGCAACACTCTTCAGTTGATATGCAGCTAGTTCCACTCGCTTAGCATCAGCAACGTGCATAAACTCAAACACCTTCTGCAATTCCTCAACAAAATTTTCCGGATCCTCAGTAGTGATTGAACCAGTGAAGCTTGGAGGATTCATTCTCAAGAACTCACGGATCCTCGAAGTATCAGTCTCTTCCTGTCGAGCCCCTATTTGTTGCCCAACTTTGTTGGTCACAGCTTGACTTAGCATTCGAATTGCTTCCCAAAATTCAGCATTGGTAACCTCTCCCTGGGGTCAAACTTCTGGTGCATTAGGTACCCCTTGCTCCTCAACGTTCCTCCTAGCAGGACTACCTCTGATAGCTCTTCGTGGAGGAATGATCTGAAAGACACGCACAAGCATGAGTTAGAAAGAACTTTTATAGAGATACACTCTATCGCACGAAATGAGTATGAAAAAAGTGAGATAGTTCCTAAGTGTTGCAGCCTCCTAATTATAAATGTGGCGCGCTTCACACCGATAACTACGACTCTACAGACATGGCTTCATAGACTCCCTAGGACTCTTAAACTCTAGGCTCTGATACTAAGTTTGTCACGCCTCGAGCCTACACCTTGGGCGGTACTGGCACTCGAGAACCATTGATGTCCCCAAGTGAACCCTTAGCCTGGCTTAACTTATAGCGGAAGACTTAAAGCATTAATAACAGGATTCAATTGCACTTTAAAACAACTGTCTCAAATAAACTTAGAATGTTAAGGATAAACATTCAAATTAGCCAAAGTGGCAACACAAGTCTTTTAGCGAAACATCTTAAATATAAGACTAAAGAACTCACATCAAACTTTCTATGAAGCCTCAAAATACTGAGAGGGATGTCGGGACAATATCCCCGATCATCCTAAAAAATGACTAACAAAGCAATAAAAGGGAATCCTCCGGAAATGAGGAGGCTCACAATCTAACTATAAGTGCTCAACTGGATCAACGAGGCACTAGATGTTGATCCTGGTTCCCTGTATCTACATCATTAAAAGATGCAGGTCAAAAGGCATCAGTACATTGAATGTACGCGTATGCGAAGGGAAAACTAAACATGACATAAGCTTGATTGATAGGAATCTGAAAAGAACTCTTACCTTAGCTTTACTCAACTCATGAATACTCAACTCAAATGCGAAGTAAAACAACAATTAAACTGCAATTTATACAAAGCATTTAAAACAGTAGATGACAACTCAATGTATTTAAGAAATAAAATAACAACTCAGTTTACATATAAAGTAATATAACACTATGGGAGTTTCTCTAACTGACAATCATCACTATGAGCTAAAGTGATGATACAACATCTCGCCCACACTGCCAGAACTATCATATACCTTTCCATGATATAGAATGCCTCAACTAAGTGGATCCACTAGTTTATGCTAAAAAGCACTAAGGAATCATCTAAAAAGTATGACCCTTTCTTACCCACGATGGCTACATGGTTTATAGAGACTTGAGTTATTATGAACTCGTCCCCATATCGGTGCTCAATACTACTCCCAAAATATACTCAGCTCATATGTTATAATAACAAAAACTCTTTATGTGGTTTGAGATAATTACTCAAAAACTATCCCAAAGGATCTCTTGGAAATCGGTGTTTCCGTTATTGTTTAAATGTGAAAACATTTCAACTCTTGGGAATACTTAGTTCTCGTATAATCTTTTGAAGAAATGAAACTTTACTCTTACTTTTTACTTAACACAAAACTCAAGCCTTAAAACAAAGTTTAAAACATTTGTAAAAGACTTTTAGAAAACTCTGTGAACTTCTTCCTAGAATAGAATTATGGATTCAACGCTCATGATCTCATGTTTATCGATGATTTCATAATGTTTAGATGTACCTTAGAGTGTATAAATCAATTAGGAAACTTAGGTACGTTGCTAGGGAACTCCAACGGAAAGAAGTGAGATAAAGTAGAAGACCTGGCGTCCCTGGCGCTCTTAGTGGCGCGGGGCGCTAAAGGGAAACCTTCAGGAGCTGGGTTGGGGTGCTCTAGCTGGCACGGCGCCCCAGAGCCCAAACTTCAGGAGCCCTTTTGGGGCGGGGCGCCCCCTCCTCCTCCCCAGGTATTTGATGAATTTTCTTGCTCGTTTTTCAACTCTAAACCCTTTAGATTCGATTGGTTCTTTTCCCAAACACTTAGATTCGACTATATCACCAATGTATGAAGGAATCTACTGAAAATCACACCTAATTTCATGAATCAAACTCAAGAAACTTCTCAAAAAACTCAAACAACAAGAACCCAGAAGAACTTAATCAAATTTCATAAAGAACTCATAATCTTTTCTTCCAAGAACACAATTACGCTAAATTGAATCATGATTGGAGCGTGGGTGAACTAAGACAGTGCTATGTGATCTCACATACCTCGTAGGGATCACCCCTTGATGAAATCCTCAAGCTTAGCTTCAAGAACGTGACGAATCCTTGCTTCTTCTCCTCTTTTCTCCTCTTCTTTTCTCTTCTCTAAAAACCCTAACTCAATATTATAAAGTGTAAACTGAACCAATTCAGTTTAGACCCCAACTAATTACCAAAAAACGAAATTACACCACAACTTATAGAATATTTTAAAGTTAAAAAGGTGTACTAAAACTCCTATTATTGATAAGGTTCGAGGAAGGGCATGACTATAAGGGGTCGATTGGTGTGACTGATAAGAGAATTTGATTTAGGGATAATTTTTAAGTGGCCTTTAATATGTTGTTTGGTTGCAAAGGGTGGGATAACTTAGCCCATGATTAACAATTAGTCCCGGGATAAGTTATCCCTCCCTAGGGGTGAAATAATAATTCCATAATAACTTATCCTGGGATAAACTAGGTAAAATAACAAAAACACCCCCCTTAAACCCAATTTTAATACACCACTTTACATTCATGTATATTAACATATTTTTTAACAACATTTATAATAACATTCACAACCTTAATTATTTGTTGTTATTATGATAATATATCTTTCTATTAATTTTTTTTTTTAAATGCAATTTTTATATATGAATATATTATAAGTTGAATTTATTTTCCTTATTCTTATGTTTATTTATATTTTGATTTCTCTCAAAATGTTCACTCCACTACTAAATTACATATTTTAAATTAAATAGTTTATTACTCATTTAAAAAATTATATTTTATATATCAATTAAAATGTAGATAACTTTAATAATAAAATTTATTTTTACTTTTAATAAACTTAAAATAGAAGTTTTATTCTTAAGCTAAATAAGATGGAAGTTTTATTTTTAAACTAAATAATATGAAAATTTATTTTTAATCTAAACAAGATGGAAATTTTATTTTTAAGCTAAACAAGATGGAAATTTTATTTTTAAGCTAAACAAGATGGAAGTTTTATTTTTCAGTTCAATAAGATGAAAGTTTAATTTTGAAACACACGGCACAATCATGGAAATGCACACCCAAAAATATTTAAGCTAAATAAGATGAAATTTTTTATTTCTAAGAATAAATAACTAAATAAGGTGGAAGGTATTTTTGTAAACAAACAATTTATTCTTAGAAATTATGCAATGAATATAAGTTTGAATATGACAAATCAAACAAGAAATAAAAATTAATCTCAGTATAACTAATCTCATAATAACTTATCTCAACATAACTAATATATCATAACTTATTACAATATAACTTATCCTAACATAATTAATTTAATCATTACTTGTATTCAAACCAAACGATCCCTAAGAAGCTATTGTAGGTAGTCTTAACTTACATTTTTGTAGAGGTCATTTTCAAGCCTGAAATCAGGCTCCCTTCAAAACATTTTAGAGTAAACTTTTTTCCTTTTTTTTTTGAATAATAAATAGTATTGCTTGTCCAGGTACGTCAGCGCACTTGTCATTCTCCATCCGTCCATCCCAATGCAATAATTTTTCTCAACATAAAAAAATCATATTAATTCCTCAAATCAAGAACACACAAAAAGCTACGTTTGACTCAATCATAATTTTTGACTTATTGGTGATGTCACCCAAAAGTGTAGCAATATGGAAATTGTGCATCTATCTTTAAATATCATCAACTAAAACAAAAACTCAAAAATATGAGGGGAAAATAATAATAATAATAATAATAATAATAATAATAAAAAAAAATTAATTATGTAGAGACGATTTCTTCATGTATTAATATTTTTTGTATTATTAATATCATGATTTGATATATATTAATTATACATTTTATAATATTAAATATACTGTATATATAACTAATCTAATATATGTATTAATTATAAATAGAATAAAAAATCTACTAAACAAAGAACAAAATAATACCGTAATTGATAGATATATTATATTTTGCAAATAAATCTTACCAAACAACTCATTAACGAGAAATGCATGAAGTTCTTTTCGTTGCTTTCAGCAGAAGAATCATTTTTTCTAAAGAAACTTTTTGGATAAAATATATTTTGATGAAAAATGTTGCATTATTTCTCTTTTCAACCAAAAGCAAGGTCATTTGACAGACTAGACTGTATTAGCAAAAAATAATATCTATATCAACTCTATATATTAGTAATATATTATTTAATACACTTTTTTATGGGTAACTAATGCAATCATTAGTTATATATTTTATTGTGTATTAAAATATATATTACTAATACCATGAATATTTAGGTATTAGTAATTCAAGATGTTTTAATGCATGTATTAGCATGGCTAAAGACAGACCTCATTGTCACTCAATTTTTTCTTACATCTTTTCCACATTAATTGTGAAGGGTATCTTTGTAAATTTTTTTTTTTATACAATGCATGTTATTTTTAATACACCAAACCAAACAATGCATAATTTTTTTAATTTATGTATAATTAATGATAGCATTACTAATACACTTTATTTAATTAACATGGGTCAAAGTTTTAAACTTTACCAAATTTAACCATTAAATTATTGATATATCTCTCTTTCCCTTCTGTTACTTGTACACTCAAAAAACAGACACACACACTCTCCTTTCTCCCAAATTTTATTCTCTTTTCATCTTTAAAATTCTCATAGGTGATTTTATTATTACATGAATACAATGATAGTTATGTATTTCTCCTATGAAGGTGGCTATGACCAGAATCGTCTCAACAAGTTTGATGGCCTAACACCAAACTTTATGTAAAAATGTCTTATTTTTTTAGTTGTCATATATGTAAATTGAATAACTATAAGATACTAATTACTAAATATCATTCTATAAGTGAAGTCTCGAAAATAAATTGGATGTATGTCGACCTTATTAAGTAAGAATGTAAATTAGTATATTTCTTAATTCAGGATCGTTGAGCTCCTAAGAAAATACCGTCGGTGGAATTTTTATAAAAAAAGAAAGCAATGAATCTAAACACATGCTCCACTCCCTTATATTATACTTTCTCCTTTCCTATAAATATGTATAGCTCTTATCTGTCATTGCTGCATAAATCAAGAAAGACTCTACTGTCACAAAAAAAAA
Organism: Solanum piurae; assembly: GCA_029582685.1. NCBI lineage: Eukaryota > Viridiplantae > Streptophyta > Magnoliopsida > Solanales > Solanaceae > Solanum > Solanum piurae. The sequence continues at coordinate 5,659 of JAJOOO010000838.1, forward strand.
TAAAAAAACCCAAAATGGAAAACAAATCAGGTGAAGGGAAACAAGACACTCCTCTACTGAGCCCTTATAAAATGGGAAACTTTCAGTTATCACATAGGTATTTTTCTACCACATCCATTCAATTTTCTCTTCTTCCCTTTTTTTACCATTTGGATGGTTGTTACCCCTTGTATTTGTATTATATTGTTAGTTTAAATACAATATTTGTTTTAATTATTATTTAAATTCTATTGTATCGTATCGTTTAAATCTATGGATAAAATGTGAATTAGGTGTTAATATGTTTTGCAGAGTTGTGTTGGCGCCATTAACAAGGCAAAGATCATATGGCAATGTTCCACAACCACATGCTATCCTTTATTACTCCCAAAGAACCACAAAAGGAGGTCTTCTAATAGCCGAGGCCACAGGAGTTTCTGATACTGCCCAAGGGTAACCGCAATTAACCAACTTCTCAATTGTCATCTTCGAGATACTCTTTGCTAAATTCGTCTATTAATTGGAAGGTACACTGATACTCCTGGAATATGGACAGAGAGCAAGTGGAGGCCAGGAAACCAATTGTAAATGCAGTGCATGCCAAAGGAGGAATCTTCTTTTGCCAAATTTGGCATGTAGGCAGAGTTTCCAACACAGGTAACTCACTTTGAGAGAATTAATGTATCACTAAATGTAACTTTTGACCCACTCCTCTCTACAGGTTTTCAGCCCAATGGACAGGATCCTATCTCCTGCACAGACAAGCCATTAACATCTCAAATTGGATTAGATGTTGCAGAATTTACCCCTCCACGGCGCCTTACAACAGATGAAATTCCCCACATTGTTAACCATTTTCGGCTTGCTGCTAGAAATGCCATTGAAGCTGGTAAAAAATTCTTCTAAAGTTCACTGCTTTAATGGAAAACTATTTCAGTCTGATCGATATTCTGGAATAGAAAATATTTATTCTGTAATTACTACTATATTTTTTTAAGATGAGTAGCTAAGGAAAGACACCGTATGTGCTTCCTTGAATTGTGAATTATAAGAATGAAAATGCACAGGCATGTTCTATGTAGGAAAAGGTAAACTTTGTGTAAAATGTCTAAACTTGTGCTCTTTAGTGAATAACCAGAATGAGTCACTTTTTGGTTATGTCCACTATGGAATTCTATGAATCAGGAAAAGAAATTAGGTCTAGACGTTTTCACAAACAACTTAAATTTTGCATAGTATTTGCTGAAATAGGTGCCTTGTTAGATTGATTAATTGGTGAGTTGATCAGTTGTGATTTACAATCCTTTCATTGAATAACTCTCCATGTACTATCACATCATTATTGTCTTCAAACTAAAACACTCATTCAAACTAAGTTTTTCTTATGTAATCTGCTCAATTTGTAGGATTTGATGGGGTTGAGATCCATGGAGCTCATGGCTATCTAATTGACCAGTTTATGAAAGACCAAGTCAATGATCGAACTGACCAATATGGAGGGTCTTTAGAGAACCGTTGTAGATTTGCACTCGAAATAGTTGAAGCAGTTGTAAATGAGATTGGAGCTGACAGAGTTGGATTTAGGCTTTCCCCATTTGCTGACTACATGGAATCAGGAGACTCAAACCCAACGGCTCTGGGTCTTTACATGGCTGAAGCCTTGAATAAGTATGGTATATCTTATTGCCACATGATTGAGCCTAGGATGAAAACACTTGCGGAAAAAGTTGAATGTCCTGAAAGCCTTGTACCCATGAGGAAGGCATTCAAAGGTACTTTTTTAGTAGCTGGTGGTTACGATAGAGGAGATGGAAACAAAGTTGTGCTTGAAAACCGAGCTGATCTGGTCGTGTATGGGCGTCTATTCTTAGCCAATCCAGATTTACCAAAGCGATTTGAGCTAGATGTTCCTCTCAACAAGTATAACAGGGAGACATTCTACATATCTGATCCTGTTGTTGGCTATACTGACTATCCATTTATAGAAACCACGGCATGATGCCAAAGGTTATCAGATACTTCTTGTCTCACAAAAGAAGTGATCTATTAATAAAGATCAGTAACATTTCCTGCACTTGAATTCTGTATGCTTTCATCTTATTTAATGATAATAAATTTGTGCCTACCTGAACTGTCATGTGACCGAGTTTTGTACCTGAACTATCACCAAATATTAGTGTTAGTCATTAGGCTTTCCATTGCAATATGATCGCTTTGACATGTTTCCATGTGTCCTTGTTTGATTTGGCCATGTATTTCATCTTCTCTTACCTTGCGCAATTTCTATCATTATCCATGTATAATGATCTAACTGGACCACAAGTCTGATTGGTTTTACCCTATACAATGTCATTATTCATAGTGAGAATAGCTATGAAAATTGTTAGATCTATTATTCCAAAGTGAGAATAGCTATGACGCTTCTGCATATTCCTTTCTCTTTCACTTGAATTATTTTTTTCTTTAAGAACGTAATTTAAATGCTATAAAAGGTTGTGGCAACTGATGTAGATGTAAGGATTTCTCTTAAATTTCCTTTATTTGAAATTTATTATAATTGTATTTTACTTTTAATAAAAGTTTGGTAGAAAAGATTTTTTTTTGTGGAAAAGGACTCTAGAATATCTAAATAGCACGTACCAGCCGGAAACTTCAATGAAACGCTGTCACCTTTAACCTAATCATCTCCGATCAATTTCCGGTGGCTATGGCCATCAGTTTACCCGGTAGAACAAATGATCATCCAGGAGAATCTGGAATGTGCGGTAATTGGAAAATTCTCATATGGATGGCCTGACATCCAAGATCTGAGGAAAATCATTCCAAAACAGTGTGAATTGAAAGGCGAATGCAACATAGGACTGTTACGCAATAGACATGTGATGATGAGAGCATCATGCTTGGAGGACTACGTAAACCTGTTATCTAAACCAACTTTCTATGTTATGCACAAAGGATGGTCATATGCAATGAGAACTTTGAAATGGGATCCCATGTTTGATCCATTGGAGGAAACATCCACAACTATTGTGTGGATCTCCTTTCCATCGCTACCTCCTAATATTTTTGTTAAGGAAGCGGTATTTTCATTGGCAGCAACAGTTGAAAAGGCGCTTCAAGTGGACTTAGCAACAAACAATCAGACAAGACCTAGTTGCGCTAGGGTGAAGGTGGAAGCCGATTTTCAAAGTGAATTCCCAAAAAGAATCAGTGTGGGTCTTAGAAGGCAATCAGGAGAGATGTGTGAAAAGTGGGTCAAAATCAAGTACGATTATGTACCAAAATATTGTCAGAATTTCTTAAATGTAAGGACATAATGAACAACAATGCTATGTAATTCACCCAGAATTACATCCAAAGGAGGAGGAAGAGAGTGGGGAGAAGAAGAATAAAGAAAAACAATCATAGGATGGTGATGCCGAACAGAAGAAAAAAATTGTGGAACATAACGGTAACAAAGATCAGGAACAATTCAAGTCACAAAATCAAAAGTATAGAGGGGGGTGGAGAAGAGAAGGAAAAGGAAAGGTGGAACAAGTGTGGAACAAAAAGGGTACTCAACATGAGAAGAAAGTGGTGAGCATTAGGAACAAATTTGAAACATTATCAGAGAAGGATGAGGCAAGTGATATACACGAAATACAACATCTGGATAACAAAGGGATTGAGACAAAACAATATGTAGAAGAGGCATGTGTCGAGAAAAGGCATTATTCAGAGAATAGTGGGACAAAGAGAAACAAGGAGGAAAATATAAACAATTCAAGAAAGGCAGTAATGAGTTCGATACCAGTGGGCTCATATACGGTTGATAAAGGAGAAAACAATGAGAACGAGGATAATGCAAGAAGCAGTAACAAGGTGATAGATGTGGAAGGGAACAAGTAGTATGATCAAAACAGTGGGGAGAGATATCCTTATGATAAAGATCAGGCAGTGCATAGGGAAGAAAATAGTTTCCCTGACCTACAAGAAATAACTGCGGAGGAGAAACAACATCGAAGAGATACAGAGGAAGATGAAGACATTGGGGAGAATAAACAAACGATAAGTCGGGATGGAGACTTATCCCTAAGAAAAATCAAATACTTGGAGAGTGGAACAAAACGCAGTAAGTCATGTGCGTCATCACTCCCTCTTCAGGTAAAAACAAAGAGTAGTAAGGATAGAACATAAGATATTTCTCAATGACTAGGAAAGCAATCTTCTGGAATATAAGGTCAGTTATATCTCAAAAAGCTTTTGAGAGATTAATTGGCTTAAATAGGAGGCATAAATACAATTTTATAGCTCTAATGGAGCCTTTTCAAGGACCACATGACTTAGAACAATACAAAAGGAAGTTGGGTTTCCAGAACGGTTACTGTAACTGTTCAGGGAAGATATGGGTTATGTGGGATGGCGATTGGTCAGGAGAAGTTATTAGAGATAATATGCAACAACTGACTATGAAACTTATAAAAAACAATGTTGAAATATTGATTACTTCTGTCTATTCTAGATGTGACTCATTAGAATGGCTGGAACTCTGGGAACAATTGGAAAGCTTAGCTTAGGAAGTCTCTTTGCCTTGGTTGGTGGGTGGACAATTGTGCGCTATCAGAAATGAAGTTCCCGGGTAGTAAATATACGTGGTGGAATGGTAAGATAGAAAGGGCATGTATTTTCAAAAGATTGGATAGAGTCTTGTGCAATCAGAAATTGTTAAGATCCTACCTTCTAGTGAAGTACTGCACTTGGTAAGACAACGGTCATACCATGCTCCTTTACATGTTTCATGCAACTCTGATGAAGATTTAATAACCAAACCTTTCAAGTTCATAAAAATTTGTACTAAACATCCAAATTTTAAGACAATCATAGAAGAGAACTGGAATGTGGAGTTTGTGGGTTGTCCTTTCATGGTGTTTTAGGAAAAAATCAAGAAGATAAATGGAGTGTTTGCGAAAAGGAGTAAGGAGACCTTTTGGGATATATTCCAGAGAATAGCTACACTAGAGGATGAGATAAGGGTGTAGGTGTGTCAATTGGAGATAAATCCCAATACTGAAAATAGAGAGATTTTAAGCAGGTCTGTAGGTGAATTGAAGAGATATCTCCACATAGAGGAGGAGTACTGGAAAAAAGTGGGGATGAGGTGGTTTAAAGATGGCGACATAAATACCAAATTTTTCACAATTACGTGAAAGGGAGAAGGAAGAAGCTAAACGTAACAGAGATCCAAACTGCTCAAGGGGATATGATAAACACTACCGACAATATCGGAGCTGAGGCAGTCTCTTATTTTGAAGCGACATTCAGGGAGAATTATAGACATGATACTGATGATATGCTCAATCTAATTCCTAAAATTATTACATTGGAGCAGAAAGAAGAGATGGAAAGAATTCCTAGCATAGACGAAATCAAAGAAGTGGTCTTTTCCCTTAATGGAGAAAGCACAAGTGGTCCTGATGGTTTTTCGGGTATGTTTTTCCAAAGATGTTGGAGCATTATTGGGGAGGATGTACAAAGAATGGTGGTCACATTATTCTATGGGCAAAGACTTCCTAGATTCATAACCCATACTAACCTAGTATTGATTCCTAATAAGGAACATGTATGTAGTTTCATAGACCTTAGGCCGATCACCCTAAGTACTTTTGCCAACAAGATAATCTCTAGGGTACTACTTGAAAGGATCACCAGATGGTTACCTATGATGATTTCTAAGAACCAATCGGGTTTTGTTAAACGGAGAAATATTATTGAGAGTGTTTTGTTATCACAAGAGATAATAAGGGACATTAACAAAAGGAAAAAGAATCATAATGTGGTGGTGAAATTGGACATGTCCAAAGCACACGACAGAGTATCATGGTTCTTTTTTTTTTATCAAAGTACTGAGAAGATTTGGATTTTCTGAAACTATCTTAGACATGGTGTGGAGACTTATTTCCAATAATTGGTACTCACTGTTAGTAAATGGGAGGTCTTATGGTTTTTTCAATCCTCAAGAAGGGTCAAGCAAGGGGATCCACTCTCACTTACATTGTTTAGCATAGCAGCAGACGTATTGGCGAGGGGATTAAACAAGCTACTGGCGGATGTGGATTTCACACACTATGGTCTACCTAAATGGACCCCTCCGATAAATCATCTATCCTATGTTGATGACACTATTCTATTATGTTCGAGGGAAACAAAGTCGATTAGAAAAATGATGGGGCTGTTAATAGAGAATAAAAAATTTCAGGAAAAATGATTAATTTGAATAAAAGTTTTTTCTATTTTCATGAAAACACACCACTGATTGTGGACATTAGAATGAGGAGAATTACAGGAATCAGATAGGGTTCCTTCCCATTCACGTTTCTGGGCTGCCCTGTTTATTATGGAAGAAAAAAAGCATCCTATTTTGAAGAGATGATTAGAAAGGTTCAGAAGAGAATCATGACATGATAAAATAAGTGGTTTTCTTATGGTGGCAGGTTCATACTGATTGAAATGTGCTACAATCCATGCCAATATACCTGCTATCAGTCATGAACCCTCCAAAAAAAGATTATTGATCAACTTCATCAAGTATTTGCAACTTTTTTCTGGAGTAAAACATGTGAAGAAAGAGGGAAGCACTGGGTAGCATGGAAGGATTTGTGTTACCCAAAAATGGAAGGAGGGGTGGGCTTTAGATCTTAACCTGATATGTCAAAAGCATTATTTGGAATATTATGGTGGAAGTTCAGAACATCGACATCTCCGTGGAGTACCTTTATATGGAATAAATATTGCAAAACGGTTCACCCTTTAATTGCAAACGGAATTGGGGCTTCCAATACATGGAAAAGATTATTGAAGTAAGAGAAGAAATAGAGCATGAGATATGGTGGCAAGTTAAATCAGGTGAGCCATTTTTTGGTTTGATAATTGGACAAAACAAGGGGCTCTTTATTTCATTGAAGATCTAGTAAGAGGGGAGGAAGAAATAGAGATCACAATTCATTAAAGATGGACAATGGGATAGGATTACACTTTGAAGCTTTATATCAGAGGAAATGACTGATTTCATAGTGGTAAGTATTAATTCTAGATTGGTGGATGGGGAAATAGATAAACCTTGGTGGATGGGAAATTCTGATGGTATTTTCATGGTGAGTTCTGCATATGACATCATGAGACAAAGAAAGGAAGAGGAGACCTGGTGGAGAAATATTTGGAGCAAGGAGATACCTTTTAAGATTAACTTTCTGTTGTGGAGGTGCGGGAAAGGTCGAATAGCAACATAAGACAATCTTAAAAAGATAAGAATTAATATTGCCTCCAGATGCTACTATTGTGAAACATACAATTAGGAAACTATGACCCATTTATTTCTAATAGCCTCCATAGCTCAAAAGTTATAGAGATATTTTGCTGATTGTGCAGGTATTCAAATTCAAGTGACTACAACAAAAAATTACATGGTGGGGAGCAACAAACAAACCAAAGTGAGCCTAATCCTACGAGAAATTCCAGTTGTGCTATTGTGGGAACTGTGGAAGAGAAGAAATGCAAGGAGGCATGGAGCAGGGGTGGAGTATCACAAGTTACATAGGTAGTGTGTAAACACTGTCTATCTTCTTGTAAAAATAAAATATCCTTGGATTGACATTCCAAGGAAATGGGAAGGAATATTGAGAGTCTTACATAGTTACATGCCTGAATTACACTATCAAGTAATAAAATGGAAGAAGCCAGAAAAAGGAAGAATGAAATGCAATACAGATGGGGCTTGTAGAAGAAATTCGGGAAAAAACACATACAACTTCTGTATAAGGAATGAATGTGGACCCTTCGGGGTGGTCCAGTGGTTTGGGCTTGGGACTTCCATGTTGGAGGTTTCAAGTTCGAAACCCCTTGCCAGTGAAATCAAGGGGTTTGCCTTCTGGGTCGAGTTCGTTGCACCGGGCTTTCCTAGTGCGGGTTACCTCTCCTATGTGGTTTGCGAGCTATTGCGTAGGAGCGGGAGTTTTACCCTGTGCGCACCCAAAGGATAGCGGCTGCGAGTTTCCCTTGTCATAAAATAAAATAAAATAAGGAATGAATGTGGAAACCTAGTGTATGCATAGGCAAAGAAAATAGGTTATGGAACTAACATAGAGGCAGAGGCCCTTGCGATTCTAAAATCGCTAAGACATTGCCGAAACACAAACTTTCAAGGAGTACAGATAGAATTCGATTAAAAAAACGCTCACAAACATAATAAAGAGACAGTGGAAGATACCATGGTAGCAAGCAGAGATGATAGAGGAGACACAAGAGCTACTTCAAATTACACAATCTAGTATCAAGCATATTTTCAGGGAATCAAACAATCTAGCAGACAAGATGGAAAATGAGGCATACAATCACGAAGCGCTAGTTCAATATTAGAGCTTTAATCAATTGTCAGTAGAATGCAGACAGATCTTAAATGTGGATAAAGCAAAAAGACCCATGTTGAGAATCAAAACAAGAAAGATCATGATTGATGGACATTAACATGAACATAAGTAGGAGACAAAGCATTCACAACAAAGGGCCTCATAGAGAGAATATTAACAGAAATAGTTGATGCTACATAGGGCCAATCATAAGTGTGAGAACTCAAATACCTAGCCTAAGCAACGTCAACTTAAAAAATCGATACCAGTAAAAGATGAGGGCCTTGAGTCAGATAGCGAATTCATGAGTGGTGGCTGAAAAAGAGCTTTATATCGAAGACCAGGAGCATCTTGGTATCTAGACAACCTCTTAACTGAAGAAACAAAGGATTAGAAGAGGGATGATCAGAAAAGGAAAATACAAAAAGGAAGAGGCAAGATTCTCACAGAAAATACTTATCCAAGCACACAAGTTCTTGATCCCCTATCGTTTCCACCAAGGAACTCAATGTATCCACCGAAATTCACCTTTGCAGAGAAGGAAAATAAGATTAACAAGATATACAAGGAAAAATCAGAAGAACAACATGTACCTCTGTGAGCTGAGCTGTGCCACCATTGTAGTACATATCGATCTGGGTTGCCAACTGAGCGGCAACATGGGAATTGGCCGGAAGCTCATAGTAGAACACCCAATATTTTGGAATCTTTTCCAAAAAAGGCATCTCAGTTGATCTGGCCTTTCATTTCCTTTTTGTTGTTTAATTGTGTTTTCTTTCTTTCCTACTTGGGTTCACTTCGCCCACTTAGTATAGATTTAGGCTATTAATAAAATGGAGCTGATAGCTCCACATATTTAATTAAAAACAAGACTCTAGAATGTTTATTCTTTTCTTGGAAGAGAAGTCTTGTAATTCAATAAATGAAGAACTTTTCTTCTCATGAAGAACACAATAATATTCACAATATAGTCATTTAGTGAGTTCTGTTTAGGGAGATATTAATTCTCTCAATAGCTTTAAAATATTTATATTAGTATTATCGGATGTAGGTCAATTGACCAAACTCATATCATATCATGCCATAGTTATTATTTTCTATGGTTTTCTTTGTCTATCATATTTATCAGCATCATAGTTTGTAATTGTTAACTTAAACATGATGTCACGACCCAAGGGTACACCCTTGATGTAACATGGCGTATAAGACCCCGAGTGGTCCCATACAAGCCACTTAGCATTCATAACATAAGAAATAGAATAATAGAGGTAAAACAATATTTCAAATCCAAACGTTTTATAAAAGAAAGTGAAAGTCTAAAACACTTTGTCTCAATAGCCATCTAATACAATAGAATGAAATTGGGCCTAGCCCATACATCATGTCCAAAACTGAAAATAAGAAAGAAAGTAAGAACAATGAAATCCGTCCTCGAAGCATGAGGACTCACCAAGCTCAGAAATCAACCAAGTCAACCTCTAGCCACGAAACTGAGAACCCTAAATATCGGAACCTACATTTGGGAAAAATGTAGGCAAAATATGTGTTAGCACAAAAAAAATGTACCAAGTATGATAGCCATGTATAAAACATTAAAATCATAATAAAACGGGATATTTCATGACATGCAATTGACCAAGCTAAAACATGATATAAGAAGGTTAGAAAACATACTTTATAACATGGTCAACGCAAGCTAACATCTTTAAAACCTTTGATCACATATGAGATACTCCTTGAATAACCTTAGTTCATTATTAATGTGGGAAGTAGCCTTAACCGACATAGAGACCATGTGAGCTATAACATGATCCCCCAGTGTCTCCCACACTGAAAAAGGGGTGTCCTACTTGCCAAGTTAAGGACCATGAATTTCTAGCTTAAGTGGATCCACTAGCTAATGTCTATCTAGACAATCATCCTATGGGGGCACATAGGTAAGGGATTAGGAGATTGCTTCTAGAAACCCGACATCTACTAACGGGAAAGATTTCATCTCAATATCCTCTCGGTGCTAAGTATAAATCCCACGGAATAGTCATTTCTTACTTGTTCTCATTATTCATGGAAGAGCATGTCATCTTGCCAATCCAAGCTAAGTTTCATTAGGATAGCTCCTTGTCTTTGATTCATTTAGGTGAGAAACCTTTCAACCTTAAAATCCCTATTATGTGAGAAAATCTTTCACAATCATGTTTTCATGTGTTTATGAGAATATCCTTTCAACAACACAACAACATCATCATCATTGATAATTTACTCTCAAAGCATCCTTAAAACATTTACATAGATTTCATAAGAACATGCATAAACTCATACTTTGCCCTTTCAAGGTTCAAAGCTTACTTTCAATCACCACATCTAGAAATCAAGTATTAGACATACATTTCACAATAAATTCATGTGATTCTATCACTTCATGCTTTAGTTCATAAAACTCTTCTCTCATAACCAACAACCCACCTCATATGATCATAATTTGGAAAACATGGGGTTTTTACATGGGTTCTTAGGGGAAACATCATAAAATCATAGTATTTCATCAATTCATGCATTGAATCATTCAAATCAATAATCAAGAGAACCCATGGTAATTGAAGAAAACTATAACATAATTGGGGATTTCTACCTTTGAAAATAGGAGAATTTGGGAACTCCATGGATGAAAACTATCATACCTCAAGTCCATATGTTTATCTTCAATGGAGGAATTGAGGCTTGCTTTGAAACCCTAGGTTGAATCCTTCTTCTTCTTCAATTTCTAGAGAGAGAAATATTTTGGAGAGGAGCATTGATCTTCTTTTGTGATTTTTGAAGAATAACTTGAATGAGTTGAATTTGGGGGTTAAAAAGCTTATAGAGGGGTCCTAGGCTTGGGTAAAACGACATATTGTTGATTTAATTAAAATAGGAAATGACCCAAAAGCCCCTAACTTTGCAACTGTCGAACCTCACCCACGACTCCACTGACGGACCGTGGACTAACCAACGGTCTGTCCTGGTCAATCATTAATAGATTCAGAGATTTTTGGTCGACCTACGATTCCTCTATCCATGAGACGTAGACCCATCGACGGTTCGTGGGTCCTGGCTGTGGTTCCTGCTTTTCACAGTCTCCTTGATTCCCCTCCACGAACCCACCTACGGTCCGTGGTCCCATCCACGAGCCGTGGTTGACCTTGGTGGGATGGCACCTTGGACTTCTTACATGTTATTTGCCCTCTCTCAAATTGAGAGTGTTACACTATCTCCCCCTTGGGAACATTCGTCCTCGAATGAGATTCAAGACATCATAAGGAATGTAGGAACCTATTCTAACAACCAATCATGCATGCAATCACATCAATGCACATAACCAAGGAGGAAACCTCAACTCTAAGATTAACATACTCAATGCACCATAAGGAAGGTAAGAACTACACCTAGCAACCCAATATGCATGAAATTTTGAAATTACTCATATTCAAGGAGGAACTACCTTCTCCAAGATAAATGCATGCTTAACACGATTGCATGGAGCCTATATGCAATATATACTCAAAAGTATGTGTCCAAGGAGGAAATATCAACTCCTAGCTAAAGCATGTTCAACAATTCACATCATGAAGCCTATACGAAACTCATACTCAATGCACAACAACATGAGAAAAATCAATCAGTTATACTCATTTTCTTTCAAAACATAAGTTTTTCATAAACATACATAAAGTAAGGAAATCATGGGAATATATAAAACACACATGAAACCAAAACAATGAACAACCCATGAGGAACTCATTACCTCAAGCTAGAGTAGGAGTAGAATGAAAGAGATGAAGATATCGAGATATCATATCGGCCTCGGCCTCGGCCTCCCAAGTAGCACCTTCAACTAAATGTTTCCTCCATAACACTTTCACGGAAGCAACTTCCTTGTTTCTCAACTTCTTGACTTGCCGGTCTAAATCTCAACCGGAACTTCCTCATAAGAAAGATTCTCCATAACTCCCAAACCTTCTAAAGGAACTATGGACGTTGGATCACCAACACATTTCTTCAACATAGAGACCTGGAAAACCAGATGCACCAATGCCAACTCATTAGGTAAATCAAGTTCATAAGCAACTTACCAACACGTCTCAAAATATCATATGGGCCTACAAAATGGGTACTAAGCTTCCCTTTCTTACCAAACCTCATTACACCCTTCATGGGTGAGATTTTCAAGTAAACCCAATCATGAACATCAAACTCAAATCTCTTCTTCTGAAATCGGCATATGACTTTTGTCGACTTTGAACCATTTTCAACATTTCTCTAATAAGTTAAACTTTATCTATAGCCTCATGTACCAATTCAGGACCTATTAGGGAAAATTCACCCACCTCAAACCAACCTATAGGAGATCTACACCTCCTACCATATAATGCCACAAATGGAGCCATACCAATACTTGAGTGATAGCTATTATTATAAGCAAACTCAATCAATGGCAAATGGTCATCCCAATTACCCTTAAAATCAATAACACAAGCCCTCAACATATCTTCCAAAGTTTGGATCGAATGCTCCGCTTGCCCATCGATTTGGGGATGAAAGGTTGTACTAAACTTAACACGAGTACCAAGACCCTTTTGGAAAGACTTCCAAAACTGAGAAGTGAACTGAGTACCACGATCGGAAATAATGGACAAGGGGAATCCATGGAACCTCACCATTTCTCTCAAGTACAACTTAGCATAATCCTTCGTCGAATAGGAAACCTTGACGGGAATAAAATGAGCTAATTTCGTCATCTTATCTACTATATCCTAAATCGAGTCATGTTGTCGCCGAGTACGTGGCAACCCTACTATGAAGTTCATATTCAAATCTTTCCACTTACAAGTAGGAATACTAATGTATTGGGACAATCGTCCCAATTTTTGATGCTTAACTTTTACTTGTTGACAATTAGGACACTTATCCACGAATTCCACAATATCCTTCTTCATCCCATTGCACCAATAGATCTCTCGCAAATCACGGTACATGTTGGTGGCTCCCAGGTGAATGGAATACTGAGAACTATGGGCTTTTGACAAGATTCGTTCCCTCAAGTCATCAACATTAGGAACACACAAACTACCTTCATATTTAAGTACACCATCTCCCCTTGGGAGAAAGCCTCAACGGATTTGTTAAGTACCCCTTCTTTCAATTCAACCAAAATTGGATCAAGACTTTGCTCGGCTTTCACATCCGCTACAAAAGATGATTCTGAACCATTGTGAACCATAACACCACTCTTGGTAAAGTCTACTAACTGAACTTCCAACTGGGCTAATATATGAACATCTCGAACCAACTCTTTTCTATCATCATTAATATGAGCCACACTACCCATAGATAACCGACTAAGAGCATCTACCACCACATTCACCTTACCGGGGTGATAGAGAACACTCATGTCATAATACTTCAATAACTCAAGCCACCTTATTTGGCGAAGGTTCAAATCCTTTTGGTTAAACACATATTGCAAACTCTTATGGTCGGTGAAAACATATACATGAACTCCATACAAATAATGCCTCCAAATCTTTAGGGAAAAAACAACCGCCGCTAATTCAAGGTCATGGGTAGGATAGTTCATCTCATGGATATTAAGTTGTCTTGAAGCACAGGCAATAACTTTACCATTTTGCATAAGCACACATCCCAACCCAATTCTAGAGGCACCACAATACACCACAAAACCATCTGTACTTTCCGGTAAATTCAACACCGGAGTGGAAGTGAGTCTATCTTTCAACTCTTCTCACAAGCTTCAGACCATATGAACTTAGCCTTCTTTTGAGTCAAAGCCATCAATGGAGAGGCAATGGAGGAAACCCCTCAATAAACCTTCTATAGTAATCGGCCAAACCCAAGAAGCTTCTAATATATGAAGGGGTTAGAGGTCTAGGCCAATTCTTGACCGCATCTGTTTTCTTATGATCTACCTTAATACCCTTAGTTGAAACAATATGACCAAGAAAATCCACTGAACTTAGCCAAAACTCATATTTGCTAAACTTTGCAAAGAGTTGTTGTTCCTTGAGAATTTGCACTCATTCTCACTTTTCGAATAGATCAAAATATCATCAATGAACACAATTACGAACATATCAAGGTATTGTCTAAACACCCTATTCATCAAATCCATAAATACCACCGGAGCATTATTCAAACCAAACAACATCACCAAAAATTGATAATGACCATATCGGGTTCTAAAAGGCATTTTCGGAATATCATTTTCCTTCAGCCTCAGTATTTCAAATCCATGGATGAAAACTATCATACCTCAAGTCTAAATTATTATCTTCAATGGAAGAATTGAGACTTGCTTTGAAACCCTAGATTGAATCCTTCTTCTTCTTCAATTTTTAGAGAGAGAAATATTTTGGAGAGGAGAATTTAACTTCTTTTGTGATTTTGGAAGAATGAGTTGAATTTGGGTGTTAAAAAGCTTATATAGGAGTCCTAGGCTTGGGTAAAATGACATAGATTTGATTTAATTAAAACCATAAAAGACCCAAAAGCCCCTAACTTTGCAACTGCCGAACCCCACCCACGGCTCCACTAACACACCGTGGACTGACCAACAGTCCGTTCTTGTCAAGTGTCAGTAGATTCAAAGTTTTCTGGTCAACCTACGGTTCCCCTAGCGACACGTGTGGACCCATCGATGGCTCGTGGGTCCTGGCCGTGGTTCCTTCCTTTCAAAGTCTCCTCGATGCCCTCCATGGACCCACCTACGGTCTGTGTCCTATCCATGGGCCGTGGTTGGCCTTGGTGGGATGGCACCTTGGATTTCTAACATGCTATTTGCCCTCTCTCGAATCCGAGGTGTTACACATGATGCCAACTATTTTGATCCCAACAGTGGATCTTATGTGTCATCCATGTAAAGCAAGTAGGAATACACGTGTGTTTGAGGGATCTAAGATATTTGTTTTGATCGAGTTAAGCTATCTGAATGAAATTCTTAGTAGTATAGGAGCCGAAATTTCAAATTGGGACAAGTATCCAATCTGTCATTATTTATATGCACCTCATGTAGAGTTTCAAAATTCTTGAAATACGGTGCCAAATTAAAATTTGAGGCACACGAGGGAATTATTTAAATTTGAATTGATCCGGGCTAATGCCAGTCCACCATAGCTTGAAGCCTCTCACTATGAAGGTGCCTCTATAGCGGGGTTGAAAAAATTAGATCCTAATCCAATCAATGTTTTTTACTTTTTTCCTCCCATATTTCAGGGAGAAAACAAACGAGGGTTACTCCAAAAAA
Source organism: Solanum piurae (assembly GCA_029582685.1). Lineage (NCBI taxonomy): Eukaryota > Viridiplantae > Streptophyta > Magnoliopsida > Solanales > Solanaceae > Solanum > Solanum piurae. The sequence goes on from JAJOOO010000838.1 coordinate 21,316, forward strand.
CCCCCCCAAGCCACCTAAGCTCGTAAACAATAAAAGGGAGAATTTTTCAATGCAAAGAAAGGTAAAACCCAATGATTTCCAGTCTATGATGGTCATGATTCTCCCCCCACAGAGTGATAACACTCAAATTACCCTAAAAATAAGTTAAAAGGTTAAGCGATCGTCATCAATATAAATACCCAACTAAGAGTTGGGCTCGAATCCCACAAGGAACAATTTGTCGGCAATTTAATATATAAAGAATGAATAGCTATGAGTTTGAACCTAAACATGCAAAATAAAAAATTATCAAATCAAATAACCAAGCGATGGTTTTGGGCAGAGACAATATCAAGCAAGGGATATATGGGAATTGGGAAATCAGAAATTCAATCAACACTCAATGACCCATTGCAATTCAACCATGCTAAATCAATCATAGATAGGCTAGATTATAATTAGTCAACACTAATCTCCTTTCGGCCTTAAAGTATTATTTTACGATATCTCCTTTCAGTCTCAATCGTGTTCATTAGCAAAGCAATCTAAAACCTTAATATAAACCCCTATTTCTAGAAAGTTTAGCATTCAACAAAGTAGACCTAAATTATCTCCTTTCGGTCTCAAATTGAGGACTCAAAGCTGAATATGATTAATAACCCAATTTTCCACTTCACAAACTTTTTCGAGCAACCCACAAAGATCGGAAGCTAGATTGAAGTGTGAGAGAGTCACTAGGACACTTAAGCATTGATTCTCATGATTGTTGGCCCTTAATTTGGTGATACTCTCGATTCAACATGAACTAAAGTTGCCATTAATGATCTTTTTGGCTTTTATCTTGCAACTCTCGTATCACGTCATTTATTTCGGCTTCATGGTTTTTTATTTGTTTGGATTGGTTGCACAAGCTCAAGATATCTTCTATATCCACCCAATCCATTTTTGTGTTCTAATATTGGGTTCCAATGTTGCAATCCCAAACTCGAGTTGAACCGTCTCATCACACAAATCAAGGTGCAAGTTGTGAGACTCTTCTTTGCTCTTTCGATCTATTTGATAAAGAGGAGTTTCAACAGCTCTACGGTTGTTCTCACCTTATCCCTAAGAGTTGCGAGTCAAAACTCAAAGTTGACTATAACATAACACTAATTAGGTGCATTTTGCGAAGCCTTTCCTTTTCTTGGGAAAGTAGGAGCAGGACTCTTTTACCCCAAATGAGCTTTTAATCCATGACCATAAGCCTAAATGACTTATCACTTTTGTTTCATCACAAGGCCATGGGTCGGTATAGGGTATACCACTCCCGAGTACATGATGATCACAGAAAGCCATAAACAAAACAAAAGAAACTAAAGACAATTATTCACAATCTAGATAGAAACAAGTAAACTATAAATCCTAAATCAATTAAATATACCTAATTGTTCCTCAGCAATGACACCATTTTTTATAACGCTCAAATTACCTTAAAAATAAGTTATAAGGATAAGTGGTCGTCGTCAATAACAATACCCAACTAAGATTTGGGGTCGAATCCCATAAGGAACAATTTGTCGACAATTGAAAATATAAAGAATGAATAGCCACAAGTTTGAACCTAAACATGCAATATACAATATTATCAAATCAAAAGTGATTTTGGTAACCAAGTGTTGGTTTTGGGCAAAGAAAATATCAAGCAAGGGATACATGGGGATTGATAAATTCTGAATTTAATCAATACTCAATGACCCGTGCAATTCAATCATGCTAAATCATTCATAAATAGTCTAGATCATCACTAGTCAACACTAATATCCTTTCAGTCTCAAAGTGTTATTTTATGATATATTCTTTTAGTCTCAATCGTGTTCAACAACAAAGCAATCCAATACCTTTATCTAAACTCCTATTTTTAGCAAGTTTTGCATTAAAAAAAGTAGACCTAAATTATATCCTTTCAATCTCAAATTAAGGACTCAAAGCCAAATATGATTATTAACCTAATTCTCCACTTCACGAATTCTCTTTTGCGCAACCCACAAAGATCGTAAGCTAGATTCAAGTGTTCACTCTCAAATCATAAATTCAAACATAAAATCTAGATCAAATCTATGTCATGAAATCAAGCATTGAATCAAGGAATCATAAAAGTAATAAAGTGATAAATCGAACACCTAAATAGCTTTATCTATTTCTAGCACAAAAACTCCAATTTCATATACACAATTACACCCACAATTCTAGCACTGTAAAGCAAGGAAATGAAGAAGGAAACAAGAGAGTTTACTATTAAGTACATAATGTTCAAAATCACATGTGAATTGTGAGGCAACATACCTTCAAAGTCTCAACCCAAAACATGAACACTACAAATTTGGGTTCTTCCTTAGTCTAAGAGAAAAGATGAATTCTGTCCTCAAAATATGATATGGAATGATGTGGAATAATATTTCTCTTCAGCCCCTTTGTGAGAATTTGGATCCAACTTCTGAAAAATTCCAATTATGCCCTTTTCCAACTAGGCGGGCTTCGCAAAAATGGATTGAAGTTTGCAAAAGTGAATGTCGCAAAAGTGACACTCCCATCTCTTAAGTGAACTCTAACCTTTTTGGATATTCCATAAAAGTGAGTCCCGCACGGTCAGGTAAGTGGCATGTTGACTGCAATTGAACGTTCGGTTAAGTGCACTCTTCATCGTAGGTGTGACATCAGAGGCTTAAATCCTGTCAAGTTCAACTCCTTTTGTACTTTGTCCATCATTTTCCTTCCTAGAAACTAACAACTGAAATCAACACAATTTAATGGATAATTGTGGAAATTCAGCAATATCATTGATCCAAAAGCCTGAGTTCATCATTCTTCACCAAGTGATTGGCGTCCAGGTAGGCTAGGTTTTCTTAAATGAGTAGTTAGACTTGTATTTATTTATATAATACATTGTATATTGTCGGGAGATTTCATGTATAGACCTTCGCACGCAATCTGGATGGTTGAATGTGTGGTTAGTTGTGGTTTAGATTGATGATAGACTTAATTGGTTATTGTTTGTATTATGATGTTAACTAGGTTTTATCTTGGGAAGGACATTTTGGATAATGGGATTGAGATTAGGAAATAGTCAGGAAGGAATTCTCTCAAGTAGGGGATGCTTAATTATTTCTCGGTTATACTATGTGTGTTTGTCAACTGTTTGTTAGTAGTGCATGCCTGATATAGACTTGGGGGAAAATGAAAAAAAATGATTGTAAATGAAATTTTTAATCAATTACATACAATAGATGTGTTACTTGAATGTACAATTGTGTTACTATTTATTGTTGTTATGTTATGTGTTGATGTTAGATCGGGTACCACACCAATACATATATTATTATTGGATCGGATACCAGACAAGTACATATATTATTATTATTATTATTATTATTATTAATCTAAGGGTGGAAAGAACTTTTATAGTTCCAATATGGCTCAAACAACGCCTCATTCATGGCAAACATAGGCCGTACCAGGAACACGAGACTAATCCAAGACCTTGCCTTCCCTGGACTACACTACCTCGACCTTAGAGACATCAAAACAGTCCTTTTCTCACCATATCGTAATAGTTCAAATTGCCGATAGTCCAACACGAAGTGTTTAGCCTATCATTTAGGCTATTAAAAATTTAAAAATGTTTTTAATTAATATTAGAAGAGAGAAGAGCAATACCTTAACTGGGAAACACTTTCAGCAATAATTCTCAAAAGTAGGAACACCAACAATTATTTTATTTAGATGGTAGTGAAAATACAAAGGAAATAATTCTAGAAAGGTTGGTCAAAGCCTGCCTCTTAATTAAAAGAAGTGACCCTTTTAAAGAAAGGATCGAGAGGAAAATCTAAAGTTAATGACGTAAGTGCTTACATCATGTTACATTATTGGACCGACATTGGGGTCCTCTACTTTATGAAAGTTTACAATAATTTAAACTTTATAAAGAGTATGCAATAATTTTAACTTTATAAAAGTTAATGTCTTGTCCTCTAATCTTTCACAATATCCTTCCCTTTAGATTTGCCTGAGCTAGAAGATTCTTCTATCTGATTTTTGAACTGTTGAAGAAACGTTTCAATGTCCATTTCCTCCGTGCTATGAACACTTTGAGATTCTCCTGCTAGACAATTGTCTTCTTCTTCATTAGAAGTGGCCATGGATATACTATCTGAAAATTCTATACCCATATTTTTTACTAAATACTTTTTAACTTTTTCCATATATGAAGCAAAAAGTTCAGATTTGAAAATAGCTCTTTTTTCATCTGTAATTTTCTGGTTATGTGCCTAAATGGTTATGTGTTTAAAGGGACTGATATCATCTTTATCTTGTATAACTTTTGTTTGACGCTTGCTGGCCTCAATAGACACATTGATCGAGTCTATAATCTCGCGTCCATGAAGTTTTTCCTCCGCATATCTTTGGAGTAATTTACTCCAAAATTTTGTATGGAATTTTCTTTTTAAGCAAGGGAACCCTTCTTCATTTGTGTGAACTTCTATCATCCATTTCATTATCCATAGGATAGAAAATTCCATAAAAAAACACATTAAGGACATTCCCTTAAAATATACGTCCTCTTGTTGTAATTTTATTATCTTGGTCAAAACATCAACCCATTGAGCATATAATGTTTTGTCATCCTTTGGGAGGATATTCAAAGTCGGACCATATAAAGTCCACCACTGGCAAAACCAGTTTGGTATATATTGTTTGAAAACATTTGAACATATTTTTATGAACCACGAATGCTTCTTATTAACATTCTCATATAATAAAGCTTTATTAAAACTCTCAATGTAATCCCAGTAATTAAACTTAACAGCTATTTTTTGATCTGGATGGGTGTATTCCCGTTCCTTCATCGTGCTAATTCCCCATTCTTCTGGGGTAAATATCTTTTTTATAATAATTTTTGAAAAGTTATAAGCCTTCTTAGTATTTGGTGGGTAAAAATGCTGGAATTTAGCAGACCGAATGGATGAGAGTATAATCTCATAATGCATTCTGTATTTGTATTTCAGAACATCATATGATGCCGTATCAAAATATCTCGTCATGATTTTCCAAGGATCATCCCTCCTTTGTAAATCCCTTGGCTCAAGAAGAAGTATTACTTCATCTTTCTCATTCTTATCATATACCTCAATGTTTTCGCTTGCTTCGTCATTGATGACCGTAGAATATGACGGTGGTGCATTGTTCTGAGGTTGCCTTGATTGTATAAAATCCATGAATTCTTTATACATTGGGTGTTCGGTATTAATTCCTGATATACCTGTAGAAGTTCCTACAATGTTTGAGGCTATTAGTCTCTGGTTTCCTAACTGAGCCAAAATATTGTTTCTGCTCATGAGTACTTTTCCTCTTCCTCTTCCTCTATTAGAGGAAGAACTTCTAGATGGCCGCATTATCCTGTATTCAGGAAAGAAAGAATTATTAACTCAAATATTCCCTAGTAAGAAAATTGGGAAGACTATTATTTGTTCCTCTTTTATAATGTATTTCAAAATCGAATGGTACCAATAAAGCTTGTCATCTTGCAAAAATTTGTTTAGAAACATCATGTTTTACATCTTTATTAAAGATGAATTTAGCTGCTTGGCAACCAGTTTTTATAATAAACTTTTGATTATATAAGTTCCCTTGGAATTTTAAAACACTTTTGACTATAGCCAAAATTTCTTTAGCTACAGTAGCATAATTTTTCTGACTATTATTCTATTTTCCAGAATATAACTGTATGAGGTATTCTTGCCTTTCAGTCGAACAAATTTGTTTTAACATTCCCCCATAGCCAATATCAGAGGCATCTGTCTCCACTATCTTTTACCAATTCGGATTGACCAAAGTGAGACATGGTAGGTTATTAATCTTTGTCTTAATGTGCTTGACTGCTTTAGTATGATTATCAGTCCAAGCTTTAGGACTTTTTCTGAGTCTATCATATAATATAGCAGTGTCTTTAGATAGATCCCTTATAAAGGGAGAAATATAATTTAAGCTTCCCAGGAATCGTTGGAGCTGGATTATATCAGTAATAACATTAGGAAATTAAGAGGCAAACTCAATCTTCTTTGAATGGGAATAATTTTTCCTTTTTCAATATTATGACCTAAGAATCTAACATTGGTTTGGAAAATATGCATTTTTGGTCTAGATATAACCAAACCATTCTGAATAATAATTTTCTTAAATAGATCAAGATGTTTAAAATGCATTTCTATGGTTTTTGAAAATACTAAAATATCATCTATATATACAATGATAAAACTGCTAAAAGGGTTAAAAATATCATTCATAATTTTTTGAAATTCAGAAGGGGCATTTTTTAACCCAAAAGGCATAACATTCCATTCATATTGTCCCATTGGGACATTAAAGGCTGTTTTATATTTATCTTCTTTAGAAATTTGAATTTGTCAATAACCTGATTTTAATTCAAATTTTGAAAATACGATAGCTTCATGAAGTTTATGTAATAAATCTTTTTTATTGGGAATAGGATATCTAATCCATTTTAAAATTTTATTTGAGGGCTTATAATTTATGACAAGTCTGGGTACTCCTCTTTCTTGCTCTGCTTGTTTATTAACATAGAAAGTAGTACAAGACCATGAAGATTTTGAGGGCCTTATTAATCCCTTTTGAACAAGAGTATCAATCTCTTTTTTACATAAATCCAAATATTATGAATTCATTTGGCAAGGTCTTGTCTTAAAGGAAATATTATCTTCAGAAAATTCTTCCTCATAAGGAAGACTTACCACATGTTTTTTCCTTTCCCAAAACACATTTGACTGATCTCCACATATTTGTAGGGAGAATTGATTCTTTAAAATCTCAATTTTTCCTTGGATTTTAGGATTTTGTAAAGTTTCTTCTATGGTAAGACTACAAATCTCATTCTTTAGAAAATTAATTTGTTTATTTTTTAAAGAAATCATATCTTTAACTTCATTAACGAATTTTGAAAATGGTTGAGATATAAAATCTATTCTTCTTTTTCTTCCTTCAAAAGTACCAGTTATTCCAGTCTCATCCCAGAGAGTTATGAGATAAATATGCCAGAAAAAAATGCATTCCTAAAATGATTTCGTTAGAAATGTTTTTTTATTAAAACAAAGCTTTCAAGCATACATATATTATTTGTACATATATATGCTTTAGAAATTTTATATTCAATATCCATTTTATGACCGCTAGCATTTCGAAGACTATGGGTAGTCTTTTTAAAATATCTTGACAGAATTAATCCTTCTTGAATACAATTTAAATCAGCTCCACTATCAATAAGAGCAATAAAATCTTTTTGTAAGTTATAATCAATAAAAAGAGTTATTTTTGCCAAAGGTTTATGAGCTGTAATTAGTTTGATAGTTTCTAAAAATAAATTCTTATTATCTGTGAACTTATTAGAGAAATCAGGAATATTATCTTCAGGAATATCAGGAGGATTACCTTCAACCATAATCTGTTTCCCATGATGATTATTGTCTTTATTTTCTATATAGGTAATTCTCTCATCAAGAATCATATTATGATTTTTCAGAGAAGATATTTCTTTTTTGAGATTATTAATCTTCTCAATCAAGTCTTGAATTGTAATGGAAATATGATCCCTTTGAGACCTAAGTTTTAGCTGTCTCTTTACTTCTGCCATGGTATAAGCATTATTATGAGCGGGATATTCTTTAGGAATTCTAATACTACTAGTAGAGGTACTGGTATTACCAATTTTGTCAATAATTTGGGACCTTACCGTTGGATCATCAATCATCCTGAGCATCTCTACCCAATTATCATTACTGATAACATTGTTATTTAAGTCCTTGAACTGAGAATACAACTGATAGAATTCATCCTTATCTTTATTATCACAAGGTTGGCCAATCTGGCAAGATGTACATTGTTTCTCAGATGAGGACATACAATCTTCTTCATGAAGAACTTTTAGGTATTCACTTGTAGAGGATTCCTCTCCGTCACTATTGTTAGGGATTGAATTTTCCGAAGAAGAATTGAGGAGGATCTTATATAAAGAATCCTTAATATTATCCTCTAGGTCAAGGCTTTTAATCTTATCCTTGACCTTGCAATCCCTTGCATAATGAACTATTCTTCCACATTTGTGGCAAACATTTGATTTATTACTCTTATAAAACTCCCTTTTCCCTTTATAATCCATTTTTCTTTTTTCACGCTTGTCTAAGCGTTTCTTTTTTTCTGTACTGCCTATGAGGCTTTTCCTTATAATCTCTTTTTCCTCTATGTCTATTAGACTTCTTAGAGGATTCAGTCATATCGATTGTGAATTGTTCACAAAATTCCCCTAATTGTTGTTTCTCATTCAAATGATATCTTTTAATTTGTTGATTCAACTGGATCTTGTTGCACAAACAGAGCCTTCTCGGGTGCAAACACTTATAAGTTTTCCATAAGTATAGTCATCGTAATTAATACTCACCCCATCTCCTCTAAGGGCTTTCCTAACCCTTTCAACAAATAAAGCAGGGAGTCCGTCTATAAACTTGGATTTCCAATGAGAGTTGTTACACTCAGGAAAACATCCTTGTACCATCTAAAGAATGTAAGGGTTTTAGATCTAAGGTTTTGGAGCATAGTCTTAATTGTTTCACTATTATCCGACCATTTTCCAGAAAAATATTCTATAATTGTTAACACCAGGGTGTAGACTACATTTGGAATCATTCCATTTTCATCCTTAACGACATTTAAAATTGCCATACGTTGGGATTCTGAGAGATAATTATCCCACCAACCCTTTAATTGGCCTGTAAATACGGCAATAATCATGTTGGCCGTATCCTTTTCAGAATTCTTGTTGGCCTTGCAAGTCGTACCATACATAAGAATCCTATGAGCCAGAGTATAAATTTGCTTATCTGTAAAATCATCAATATTCATAAATCTATAATTTTCTCTATAAGGGGCAAAATCACTTTCAGACAATAACCTAAAAGTACCATGATCAGAATCCACAGTAATAGTTTCTTCTGTGGTTTTAACAATTTGTTTAAATTCTATTTTTTCAAAAGTACCCATTTGGTATATAACCTTGGGCTGGATTTTAAGAATAGTCCATTTATTAAGAAGATCTAGTTGTTGAGGCATATCATATTTCTCTTTTCTACTGTTTTTAACAGTAGTATGTTTTTTAATAATGTTCATATTAATAAATTGTGTCGGACTAACACCACCTATCCCTATCACCTCCATGGCTCTGATACCATTTGGAAAGTCCATTTCAGACAAAGTAGGGTCCATATCAGGAGTAACTATATGATTTTCAATCTTGATATTATCAACTCTCTTTCCTTCTTTCATATAACAAGTCGATACTCTAGAATTATCTTCTTGTCTAATCTGAGAAGTAGACGCTCTAGAAGGCATATCAACAATATAATCAACAAGAGATATATAAGATGAGTTAGATCTAAGCATTCTTGAAGGAAAACCTATATTATCAACATAACTCATTAATAAATTTTGGCAGTGAATTTTATCCTCACTGTCCCATCAGGAGTTTGCTCAATATCAGAAATATCAGGATTTATATTATTTTTGGGTGGGACTGCCTCTTCGATCACCCACTCCTTAGAAAAATCAATTTCATCCCATTTAATAGGCCTTCTAGTTATAACTTTAGACTTACTAAAATTTGTTTCTATCAAAATTATTGCATTTTTAAAATCCATAATCTTACACATAGGATTTAAAGTATGTAATGGCTTATAGTAAATTCTTTAACAAATACATATAACCTCTGTACCAGGTAAATAATCAGAACCATGTAATTTTATACTTAATATTCCCTCCGTCCCATTTTATGTAGCAACATTTAATCGGGCACGGAGTTTAAGAGATAAATGAAAACTTTGAAATGTTTACCAAATTGCCCCTTCAAAAAATAGTAATATTAAAAAGTAGACTCACTGTTTTCTCTCCTCATAAATGTATTGGAGTACTATCTTTAAGATTAAGTGGGACCAAAAAGGGTAAAAGATGAATTGTACCTTTAAATACTTACCATATAAGGAAATGTGACATTCTTTTTGGGACTTACCGAAAAGGAAATGGTGCCACATAAAATGGGACGGAGAGAGTATTAAAGTATTTAGCGAATTCTCATCATTCAAAGAAATTTGCAAATTAGGATATGCATTAAAATAAACAGGGCCATAGGCCAAACTGGTTTGAACTGTCCCTATATGAGATTTTTTCCAATTCTGATTTCTGCCATCCCTCATAGCTGTTATAAAGCTCTCTGGTAAGCCTCTTAGATTGAGGGGCTTAAGAGATTATTATTATCAGGTTTTCTCGCATATTTTTCTAAGATTTTATTAATTTCAACAGAAAACTCTTTTTTATAACTGCTTTCTCCTTAATCGAACAGACCTATTCGACAGCCTTTCAAGAATCTACCTGGAACATTTTAACTTAACCTTAGTATAACTGTTCAATATGTTTCAACAATAAACATAATCGCCATTTCTTATAGTAACTTAGTATGTTATAGTTCAACACAAATAGTCTAGCCTATCATTTAGGTTAAGCTCATAAAGAAAACTCAAAATTAAATTAATACCTGGAGTAGAACTCCACTCAGGATAATTCTTGAAGTACACACCAAACTGAAAGATTTTTATTATTAAACTTAAAAATTTACAAAAGAAAGTAGTACAAGACTAGAGAGAGAGAGGGGGTTCTGAGACCTGCCTCACTAAAGAAAATCTTGCCTCTTTAAATAGAGGTTGGAACTTCTAAAACGATAAGATAACATGGCCTACACAATTCACAATGGCCAATAAGAAAAGGATAAGACCGAAAAACAAACGTGGTCTTTCCATTATAATATGTAGCCGACACTTATTATCATGGCCTTCTTTATTAAAGTTTTTGACTTATTACCCCAACTATTTTCTTTGTGGGGACTTCTTTATCTTACACCTTTCCTTTTCCTTTGCAGGTGGTGTTGCTGGAAGATTCTTCCACTTGGTGTTGAAGTCTTTGGAGAAGAGTATCGATATCAATCTCTTCATTGCTATTAGCACTTTGTGCTTCTCTTACCATGCATGATTCTTCATCATCATTGGTGTGGCTGGCTGATGCCATGGATATATCATCCCTTATATCTATGTCGAGATTGTTCATTAAATCTCTTTTTACTTCCTCCATGTATATGACTATTGCTTCTGATTTAGATATCAATCCTTTCTTCATCTGATGTTTTCTTGCAATCTGCTTGAATGAACTAAGATCATCCATCTGTGGTTTTGATCTTTATGTAATTTTATATTTATCCATTGTTGCATTTAGTAAATCTATAATTTTTTGACCATGGATTTTTCCTTCAAGGTCTTTCTGTATCAATTTGTTTCAGAACTTTGTATAGAAAGTTCTTTGTAAACATAGGAATCCTTCAGGGGTACTATTAACCTCTACAGACTATTTCATGATCCAAGGAATTGAGAATTCTATAAAAAAAGTACATCAAGGACATTCCTTCAAAGAATATATTATCTTTTTCTAAACTTATAAAATTAGGGGAGATATCCACCCATTTAGAATATAAACCTTTGTAAGGTTCTGGTAATTTTTTTACTGAGGGACCATATAAGGTCCACCATTGGCCAAACCAATTTGGAATAGGCAGTTTAAGAACATGAGATCATATTTTTATAAACCAGGAATGCTTTTTATTAGCATTTTCATATAATAAAGCTCTATTAAAGCTATCCATATAGTCCCAGTAATTATATTTTACTGCCACCTTTTGCTCTGGATGGATATAATCCCTTTCTTTTAATGGGCTCATTCCCCATTCTTCTGGAGACAAAACTCTTTCTATAATGATTTTTGAAAAGTTATAAACTTTTTTAGTATTGGCCGGGTAGAAATGTTGGAATTTACCAGACCCTGTTGCTGAGAGTATAATCTCGTAATGCATCCTGTATTTATAAGCAGGTGTGGTATAAGAAACTGAATCCAGATAGCTGTGCATTATTTGCGATGGATCATTTTTCTATCGCAAATCACTTTGTTCCAGAAGAAGTATAACTTCTTTTTTACTATTTTGATCAAATACTTCTATGTTCTATTCATCTGTGAGAACTGTGGAATTATATGATTGAGGAATATTATCCTTTCCTTGTTTGGATTGCATAAAATCCAAGAATTCTTTGTAAATTGGATGGTCCGTATTAAGACCACTTGTAGAAGCAATATTTGCTGCTATCAATTTTTTGTTTCCTATTTGAGCGAGGATATTACCTCATCCAATTCCTGCTTTTCCTCTTCCCCTCCTTGAGGGCGGAGGTCATGATGGTCTCATCCTGTCATTAAGATGAAAAACGAAGATTAGTTTAAGTATTCTCTTGTAAGAAAATCAGGCAAACTATTATCTGAACCCTTTTTATAATGGATATCAAAATCAAATGGAGCTAATAAAGCATGCCATCTTGCAAACATTTGTTTTGAAACATTATGCTTACAATCTTTATTAAACATGAATTTAACTGCTTGGCAGTCACTGTTTATTAAAAACTTTTGGTTATAAAGATCACCTTGGAACTTTAAAACACTTTTAACTATTGCCAGAATTTCTTTTGCTATTGTGGCATAATTTTTCTGAGCCTCGTTTCATTTGACAAAATAGAACTGGATGATATAATGACGTTTATTATCCGGATAATATTGGGTCAGGATACCTCCATATCCTATGTCAGAAGTGTCCGTCTCAACAGTTTTTCCCCAATTTGGGTTGGCCAACATAAGACAAGGAAGGTTCTTAACCTTTGTCTTAATTTTTTAAACCGCTTCAGTATGTTTATCAGACCAAGCTTTAGGATTATTTTTTAGCCTTTCATATAGAATAGCAGTATCCTTGGCTAAATCCTTTATAAAAGGAGCAACATAGAAATTTTTGTAACTGAGTTTTATTAGTCAGAATATCAGGGAATTTGGATGCAAATTCAATACTTCTATTAATAGGGCTAATGTTACCTCTTTCAATATTATGACCCAAGAATCTGATATTTGTTTGAAACAAAGCCATTTTAGGGCTAGATATTACTAAGTTGTTTTGGATAATAATTTTTTTAAATAGATCAAGGTGTTTAAAATGAGTTTCCACATTTTTGAAAAATACAAGAATATCATCTATATAGCCTATTATGAAATTACTGTAAGGTATGAAAATATCATTCGTGATCTTTTGGAATTCAGAAGGAGCATTTTTTAAGCTAAATGGAATATCGCTCCATTCATACTGTCCCATAGGGACATTAAAAGTTGTTTTGTATCTGTCAGGTTTAGCTATCTGAATCTGCCAATAACCTGATTTTAAATTAAATTTAGAAAATATAATGGCATCATAAACTCTATCCAATAGATCTTTCTTATTGGGAATAGGGTACCTGATACATTTTAAAGCTTCATTAAGAGGTTTATAATTAATAACCAACCTGGGCGCACCTCTTTCTTGTTCAACATAAAAGATTGTACAAGACCACGGAGATTTAGAATGCCTTATAAGGCCTTTTGAAGCAAGGAGTCAATTTCTTTTTTGCATAACTCTAGATAATTAGAATTCATCTGGCAAGGTCTAGCTTTTGTAGGAATATTATCCTCTGTAAAATTATCCTCATATGAAAGGCTAACAACATGATTCTTTCTATTCCAGAAAGCATTTAGATGATCCCCACAAATATGAATGGAGAACTGATTTAAAATAACAATTTTATCCTGTAATCTATGATTTTGAAGAATATTATAGATATCTCCATGCTATTAATTTCTCCTTTTATGAAACTGACTTGATTATTTTTTAAAACCAATTTTGAAGATAATTCATTAATCATTCTTGTAAAAGGTTTTGTAATAAATTCCAATGTAAAAGGTTTTTCATTCCAAGTTCCAATAAATTTTTTATTATCCCAATAAGTCAGGGAAAAAATATTATTTATAATAGGAACTCCCAAAATAATTTGGTTAGTAATATCTTTTACTAAGACAAAACTTTGAGGAATACAATTTTTTCCCTTGCATATGAAAGCTTTGGGCAACTTATATTCAATACCCATTTTACTACCATTTGCCGATCTGAGTCTCTGGGTTATTTTATGAAAATATCTTGAAGGGATAAGTCCCTCTTGAATGCAATTTAAATCAGCAGCACTGTCTATTAGAGCAGTAAATTTTTATATAATTATAATCTATAAGGAGAGTAATCTTAGTATAAAACTTTTGGGAAGTGATAGCTTTCAAGCTTTGTAAAAAATCTTCTTTATTATTACCGAAATTAAGGGTTTTAAGAAAGTCAATATCTTTACTATCTCCTTCATAAGAAGATGTTTCCGAGCTATTACCCAGATCCTTACGACTTTCGATATTATCAAGTCTATTTTCTATAGTGACATTCTTCTCTTTTAAACGATGAATGCCATCTTTAAGATTATTAATCTCTTACTTTAGATCACTGATTGTCGTAGGAGAACTTATAAGTTTCCTTCTCTCTAATAAGATATTCTTGACATCAGTCATGGTGTACGAACCTTCTTTGGTAGGGACTTCTTTTGTGGTATGATTTTGAGAAGTGGGAGTATAACTGATTTTATCAATAATCTGGGCTCTTATTTCTGGATCTTTAACAATTTTAAGAGCGCTATGATTTTATCATTATCAATGACATTGATGCTCAATTCCTTGAACTAGGAATAAATCTTATAAATATCATCTTCTTCCCACTCATTTTCGCAATTTAGTCCTTGTTGACAAGGCAAACATTCATCATCTGATGACATATAATCTTCATGGTGAAGAACTTTAAGATCTTCTCTTGTAGAGGATTCCTCATTGCTGCTGTATTCTGTTTCTGATTTTCCTGAATCATAATTTAAAAGGATTTTGCATAGAGAGTCCTTGATATTATCATCTATGTCAAGGCTTTTGATTTTTTCCTTGACTCTACAATCTCTAGCATAATGACCAAATCTACCACATTTGTGGCAAGTATCTTATTTGGTAAATCTCTTTCTATTAGATCTCCTTTTTTCCCTATAAGGTTCAACTCTTCTTTCTTTCTTTTCCATTCTTCTTTTCTTCCATGCCTTCTAATCATTTTTGGAAGATTTATTCTTAGAAGAATGCTTCTTATCTTTGGAGGTTGCTTTAGGAATATCTAAAGTGAATTGTTCATAGAATTCTCCTAACTGCTGTCTTTCATTAAGACTATGCCTCTTAATTTGTTGATTCAACTTGATTTCATTGCATAAAGCAAGTCCTTCTTGTATGCAAGAACTTATGAGTTTTCCATAGGTGTAATTGTAATAGTTAATACTATGGCTATCTAAGCTAAGAGCTTTTCTGACTCTTTTAGCAAAAAGAGCTGGTAAACCATCTATAAACTTAGATTTCCAATGAGAGCTATTACACTCTGACAACTCCATAACCTTGCTAACAAATACATCTTTATAAAATCTAAAAGATGTGAGGGTCTTACACCTAAGATTTTGGAGCATGGTTCTTATGGTCTCGCTATTATCAGACCATCTTTCTAAAAAATGTTCTATGATATTAAGAACAAGGGTATACACAACATTCTGAGTCAAATTCTGCTTTCCTTCTTGCTTTACAGCTTGCAAAATCTTATCTCTTTGCTCAGTATTAAGATAATTATTCCACCAGCCTTTTAGTTGACCAGTAAATCCTTCCGTTATCATATTAGTAATAGTTTTGTCACTATTCTTGTTTGCCTTACAGATAGTTCTATACATAAGCATTTTACGTACAGTTGTATAAATCTGTCTATCTGTTCATAGATTTTCTTTCCATTATAACTATTAGTTATAATGTGTTCATGCTCTTCTAATAGCACATCTTGAGGAGTAGGTCTAGGATAATAGTACATCCTTTGGGCAGGTTTTCTCGCATATTTTTTCTGAGATTTTATTAATTTCATTAGAAAACTCCTTTTTATAACTGCTTTCTCCTCCTCAAAATTCGTCAATACCCAAAGGCTTCAAACTACAACCTTTGAATTTCTTTTCTAAGAAACTTTCCAGGTCTGAAAAGTCTTTTAACTTAAAATCTCCGATCTTCGGGAGAGGTTGAATTCTAGTATTGGCTACTTTCTCTTTTCCTTTAGTATTGGAATTGATTCTAGAAAGTATCTTATTAATTCTATCATGAATAGAAGTAATGTATTCTCCTAAAATGCTCATATAAATATTAGTATAATTTTGCTGCTTGATCATAATATTTATATGCTGAGCAGTTATTATTATTATTATTATTATTATTATTATTATTCATACCACACCTGCTTATAAATACAGGATGCATTATGAGATGATACTCTTAGCAACAGGGTCTGGTGAATTCCAGGATTTTTACCTGGCCAATACTAAAAAAGTTTATAACTTCTCCAAAATTATTATAAAAAGAGTTATGGCTCCAGAAGAACGGGCCATGAGCCCATTAAAATAAAGGGATTATATCCATCCAGAGCAAAAGATAACAATAAAATATAATTACTGGACTATATGAATAGCTTTAATAAAGCTTTATTATATGAAAATTCTAATAAAAAGCATTCCTGGTTTATAAAAATAAGCTCTCATATTTTTAACCAGCCTATTCCAAATTGATTTTGCCAATGGTGGACTTTATATGGTCCCTAAGTAAAGATTTTACTAGAACCTTACAGAAAATTATATTCTGAATGGATGGACATCTCCCCTAAGCTTATAAGTTTAGAATGAGATAATATATTCTTTGAAGGTATGTCCCTAATGTATTTTTTTTATAGAATTCTCAATCCCTTGAATTTTGAAATGGTCTGTCGAGGTTAATAATACCTCTGAAGGATTTCCATGTTTACAGAGAACTTTTTATACAAAGTTCTGGAATAAATTAATACAAAAAAACCTTGAAAGAAAATTCATGGTCAAGAAATCATTGATTTAATAAATACAACAATGGACAAATACCAAAATACAGAAAGATCAAACCACAGGTGGATGATCTTAGTCCATTCAAACAGATTGCAAGGAATCTTCAAATGAAGAAATGATTAATATCCAAATCGGAAGCAATAGCCATATATATGGAAGAAGTAAAAAGAGATTTAATGAAAAATCTTGATATAGATATAAGGGATGATATATCCATAGTATCAGCCAGCAACACCAATGATGATGAAGAATCATGCATGGCAGGAGAAGCACAAAGTGCTCATAGCAATGAAGAGATTGACATCGATACTCTTCTCCAAAAGCTCCAAGACCAAGTGACAAATCTTCCAGCAACACAGCCTACAAAGGGAAAGGAAAGGTGTAAAGGAAGAAGGCCCCACAAATTGAATAATTGGGGAATAAGTCAAAAAACTTTAATAAAGTAGGCCATGATAATAGGTCGGCCATATTTCTTAGTGGAAAGACCACGTCTGTTTGTCGGCCTTATCCTTTTCTTATTGGCCATTGTAAATTATGTGGGCAACCTTATCTTATTGTTTCAGGTTTCTTGACCTCTATATAAGGAGGCAACATTTTCTTTAGTGAGGAAAGTGTTAGAGGGGGGGGGGGGGGGGGGGGGGGGGGGGGGGGGGGGGGG
>JAJOOO010000839.1:0-64080 GCA_029582685.1 Solanum piurae
CGACATGCCACCCCATAAAAGAGCACGAGGCATAGAAATCAATGAAGGGGCAACAAATCCCCCTAAAAAGGGAAAGACGGCACCTCCCAAGGGAGGCAAGGGAAAGGGAAAGAGGCCCGTATCTGTGATCCTGGAGCACAACTCCGGCAGCGAGGGAGAGTCCTTTGACTCCCAAGTTGCACTTTCTGAGTTGAATGATGACCAACCCCTACAGTCCCGGCGGGTAGAGATTTGTGCTAGGTGTCACCCAGACTCATCTAGAGTGCCATAGGCTACCCCTTCTACAACAGATAGAGTGCCAGCTCCGGCACCACCTGTGACCCCAGTTCCACCAGTATAGATTCCTCCTCCCCGGTTACTCAACAAATTAAAAGCCGAGGGATTGAGGATAATTCTAAGGGAGAAGCTGATGTCCACAGAGGGCCTTGAGGGTAGATATTCCACGGTGCCAGAAACACTCCAGTACCATCGCTTTGAGCAGTTCACTAGTCGTCGAGGCCCCTATATTCTTGCATGGGTCCGGGAATTATATGCAGCATATGGTGAATTGGTACCAAAGGCATGAAAAAGGCCAGCCCTTTCAGACCAGTAGGGTCCATTATTGTACGGGGGACAATAGTGCACTGTAGCCGTGATCACATCAACACAGTATTTGATAGAGGGTCAGTCTTTGACAACCCAAATTTGGCTACCTCTATGACCCCCTTGGATGATATTAAGGTTTGGCTTGCACCCCTCATCTTTGACACCATCCCGAGGTGGGTTGAGGCTGGAGCTCCGATCAAGAAGAAGGATTTGAATGTAGCTGCACCATACTGTTTTGGATTCATCAGCAGCTCAATTATGCCATCCCAGAATGAGTCCATGTTCCGCCTTCCTAAGGCGTCCTGCCTTGGGTCGATCATTTCTCGGAAGAGCATCGATTTAGGCCTCATCATAGAGCAAGAGATGGCCATGAGGGCCAAGCAGAGGCAGACGTGTCTTCTCTTCCTGGTCTTGATTACACATTTGTGTCGGCGTGCTGTAGTTCCTCGTGATGAGATAACAGATATTGAGGTCAGTCTGACATCCTCCACAGACATCCGGCGTATAGAGGCCGAGTAAACTCGGGAGGAGGCAGATAAGAGGAGAGCAGCTCTGGTGGACACTGCCTCAGAGATTAATGTTGAGACTATTCCTGCAGAGGCTCCTTCGCTTACTCCGGCCTCCGGGCCTTCACGTACACCTGCTTCCACTTCTTCCTCCCAGGCTCCTAGTACTTCGACTACTTCCCAGTCGGCCAAGATCATTCAGGCCATGCTCCTAAATATGGGACACTAGGCCCATTTTGCGGATGTGATGGCTACTCGATTGGAGGCTGCGGTACCATAGATGATCGAGAGTGCGATCCTAGCTACACTGACTCCCCTACGAGCATCCATTGACACTCTCACATCGAGAGTTAGACTTGTGAGAGTATAAAGGGGGAGACTTCAGAGGTGATGTATTTAAAAGATGAGGTAGCTGATTTGAGAAAGGATGTGGACTACTTGAAGTCCACAGAGTTCACTTCACTTCTAGAGGCAGCTGATGATGTGGATGCCCCAGTTAGTTCTGAGATTCCTTCGGTTACCACCTGAGATGTGCTGATGGATGATGTGGCAGCTGATGAGTCCAAGGCAAAGACCGACGAGGAGCATATTGAGGTGAGAGAGGAGAGAATCTATAAAGACCTGTCATATCTGGAGAAGGCGATTGTACAGTAAGTGATCCAGATATCGCTGACAGAGACATCCATGACAGGCTCTAGTGATTTGAGTGTTGTTGCTGCTATACCAGGAATTGATGCCTCGACAGATGGAGAGACTGTGTAGATATGACTCTTCTTTACTTCCCTCTCTGTCATTTTTATTCACTTTTGGATGTTTTTATTGCATTTTAGGACAAATTGTTTTTTTATTTGTGGTGGGGTGAGGTATTTCCATACCTACCTCTTGTTATTATTACTTTTGTTTATATACTGAGTTTTGTGCTATAAGTTGTGTTTTAGAATTGTGTTGTGGATGTTTGAGCTTGTGGCTCCTTGTTCTAATTGCAAATGGTTTTGGACCCTTCTGAAATTTTTTGCCACTTCTTGATTGTGTTTGAATGTGGCTGTTCTTGTGCAAATTTGAGTGTCGGTCATGATCAATACCGATGATTTGAACAGTGATCTTAATAGAACAAAAATGAATGTGCGGCTATGATGAGGCCAAATGAAGTTCCATAGGTAATATCTGAACTCTTTGCATCTCGTTGTGACATCACAATTGCACACTAGAAAAAGTGTGGAGTCTTGTTTGATATTGGTGCCAATGCCTTGTGTGATGAGCTTACCGTGAACCATGTGTGATGACACCTAGAATTTGCCCCGTTGGTCTAGTTTACTAAGTGATGCAATCTCTTGAAACGATCTTAGGCAACAATTTTAAAGAGTGAAACAATTTGACATTATACCCCTTTTGTGGCATACCTTGTGAGTGTGTGAACTTTGCTTGAACACCCTTTGAGCCATACCATTTTCTTGGAAGAAACTTGAGCAACTAAGACCTCTCATTATCCCTTCACCCATAACCCTCATGAAGTGTGGTTTGTTTGAATAGCCAACTTAGGCCAAAAGCCTAAGTTGGGGATGTGGTGAAAAGAGAAGGTAAATCAAGAAGTGCAAAGAAGTCCCCCTTTACTCATGGTTTTGAGGAAGATGGAACCTCTCCATACAAAAAAAAAGAGAAAAACAAAAGAATAATGAAAAAGAAAAAGAATGCAAAAGTTGTGGAATAAAATTCTGAAAGTACAAAAGAAAGGGGGTGTCCATGAGAAGTGAATAATGGGGTACATTTTGAGCATGAATGAAAATGCTGAAGAAAAAGAAAGAAAGTGTTGTTCATACCACATTTCATGAGGATAGCAGCCACTGAACCTAAATGACCATACTTTTACACTCAGCCCCGTTACAAGCCTTGAAAAGACCGTTTTGATCTTGAGTGAGCAGAAACGAGTGTTGGTTTGAAAATAAGGGCAAACCTATGGGTGGAGTCATGCATGTGTTCATCTTTGTGAGTGTGAGAGTTGTTTATGATTCCAAAATTATAAAGTGTTGAACAATTGTGTGAATATGGAATCTTTTTTTTTTGTTTTGTGTGAGGGCATTTGAGCACCTTTGTTGAGCTTGAACTTGCATTTGAAGCAAGTATTGTGAACTTGAGAATCTTTGATAATGGTGAGTCACAACTTGATCCTTTGAGTGCACAATTGACCCTTGCATGAGTAAGTTGAGTCTTGTTGTGTGCATTCATGACTGAGTCTTCTGTAACACTGTTTGAGACATCCTTTTTGAACTACTGAACTTGAGTTTTACTTGAGGACAAACAAAAGTTTAAGTTGGGGGTGTTGATGAGTTCGAGATTTGGACTCATTTAGGGCTTTATTTGTATAGGTTTAGTGTACTCAAATGCTCATTTTATGCAAATAACTATTGTTTAATCCTTGATTTTCAGGATTATGAATTAAGGAGCAAAGCAAGGACACTAAGTTGTAAAAAGGAACAAAGTGAGCTGAAAGTAGGAAGAAAAGGAAGCCTAGTGATCGCCTAGTCCACTTGGCAAGTCACCGAATGGCTATTTGACCACCTAAAGTTCCAATGTGCCAAGCCTTGAAGGAGAAAATCAAGTTGGCAAGAGAAAGGAGTAGTCGGCGGATCGCCGAGTGGTTCCGCGATGCAGTGTTGGATAGCCCAAAGTTACAGACCTTGAGGAAGATGAAGGACAAGGCAGAATGCCAATGCAGTGTTGGATCTCCTGATCTTTTATGGATTCAAATATAATTAAAAATTTATAAAAAGGAAAATAATTATTTTAAACGGATTAAAAAGGATATAGGTGTGACAAATTGAAATGAGGGACTATATCTTTTTTAAATATGTAGGAAATATATTATTACGTCAATGATGATTTTAGCATGATATCAGCAACCTATTTAGGATAAATAATCAAATACTACCTCCGTCTACTTTTAATTGTCATGATTTTCTTTTTTGGAGTCAAATGATAAGTACTTTGACTAACATTTTATGATATATTTTTTCATCATTTTGATATGCAAAAAATTATAATTTATAGTACTTTTCGTATAATTTTTGAATATCTAATTTTCCTTAAAAATATCAAATTAATGTAATCGAATTTCACTTTGAAAATTGGTCAAATTGACTTTCGAAAAGTGTAACATGACAATTTAAAATGGTCAGAGGGAGTAATAACCATTAATGACATAATTATCTTGAATGTCTAGATCTCATTAATTAATTAATTTATATTTATTCTTTCTATCTAACCAAATATAGAAAAAAAATATTAAATGGTCAACTCCATGACCACTATATAAGTAGTGTGGCATTAGCCCTTTCATGAAAATATACATACATACATACAACAACAACAACAACAACAACAACAAATCAAGCTTTTGAAAGGGCAATCAAAGTTTACATTGTGTATGTATCCTTTATCCTAATTTCATTTCCTAATTTTTGTGTTTGAAGTTTGATGAATGATTTTGTTTACTAAAATACAGGACTTGTGAACTTTAAGTTTAAATGCCTTATTGCTCTTTTTTATTTTTTAAAATTGCTATAAATTGTAATTATATACTATTACATGGGATAATTTTAGTAGCATTGACTGCTAAATTTTTACTTTTTTTGGTGAGATCATTCAATTCCTTACCTTAATTGTAATCTCCTCCTTCAATTTTCCCTTTCCCAACCCCTATTTTTTTTTTTTTTAAATATTAATAAATATCATATATTATCACATTAAAAAAGTATGTCATATAATATAACTTTGTTAGTTGGAAATTAAAGAGTGAATAAACAAAAAAAGAAAAAGAAATTGTCTAAAACAATTATAGTTACAAGTAAATTTATTCTCAGTATTGATGTCTGATAATTTCCACCCCTTCTAAGCCATGTGTTGTTTCTCAACAAAAGAGAAGAAGCATGACTTGTTGGATTTTAAAAGGTTTGAAAGGAAAATAAAGAGTTGTGACTTTTCTGAAAGGTGGTGACTTTTTAACTTTTCGAGAAGGTTGTGATTATTCTGAAGGATTGTGACTTTTCCAAGGGGTTGTGACTTTTCCAATAAATCACAATAAGCACATAATTACGCTATTCTTTGTTGTCTATAAATATATGTGTTTGCTCATATTTTTTAACAACATATTTTTGAAATTCTTCTTATTCTTCACAAACAAATTTTAGTGTACTTTTTTGCCATTGAGTGGTTCGTTGACACTGTGATATTAGGTAGCAATAGTAATATACTTTGAACAACATGAGCAACCAAGACCAATTAACCGGCAACTCTGAAAGTCTGCTTATTGAAACTTACCTCAGAAAACACCGATGATTTAGACAGAATGTGAAGAACTTGCTCGGATTAGTAAGCTACCGTATGCTCTTATTGTCCAAATTCTTTATTTATTGTCCATAACAGACGCATTCAAAACAACAATTCTCTCTAAAGTATGAAAATACTTCTGGACTTGTATCAACAACATTGTTTTTGACAATGAGGAGTCAGCAAGACCAATTATCCGGAAACTCTGAAGGTCTACTTATTGAAACTTACCTCAGAAAAAACTGAAGATTGAGACAGAATGTTAAGAAATTAATCGGATTAGTAATCTACATTATGCTCTTATTGTCCAAATTCTTTATTTATTGTCCATAACAGACGCATTCAAAGAAACTATTCTCTCTAAAGTATGGCAATACTTCTGGACTTGTATCAACAACATTGTTTATGACAACGAGGAGTATGGTCGTTTAGATAGCTTGACTGTGAACAAATTCATTTCCTTAATGGATAATGTACTACCTCTCCTTAGCTTCTCTACCATTAAAATGTTCATTGTTAACTTTGTGTTCGGATATGATGATGGTGAGTCTTATATTTCCGTAATTGACATGTGGCTTGAATTTGTTGTGAATAAAAAAGTGGAGGATATACAACTGAATATACGTTATAGAATTGTTTACCTGACTAGGCATGACCAACCCTATAACTTGCCAGAAGTTCTCTGTAGTAGTTAATTGATTAAAAAACTCGACTGCAATACTTGCAGAATAATAGAAGATTGCGTACAACATTTGACATCTCTGAAGAGTTTAACACTAAATCATTTTTTATTTCCGATATGAACACATTAAATGAATAATGTCAAATTTTCCTCAATTGGAAATTTATATCTATATGGATTTTGTGGTTTTAATCGTTTGCACATGACTTTTCCAAAATGTTAATACTGAGTCTAGACTTTGGATAAGTCATGTGCAAACAATTAAAACCACAAAATCCATATAGATTCAACGATTCCAATTGAGGACAATTTGACATTTTTTGTTTAATGTGTTCATCCCTGATAAACAAACTTTCCAGCGTAAAACTCTTTAGAGATGTCCAATTTAGTACACAATCTTCTAATATTATGCAATTATTGTAGTTGAATTTTATAATCGATGAACTACTACAGAGAACTTCAGGAAAGCTATAGTGTAGGTTATGCCCAGCCGAATAAACAGTTCTATAACGTATATTCAGGCGTAAATCCTCCACTTTCTTATTCACAACAAATTCAAGCCATTTGTCAATTACGGGAAAATAAAACACACCATCATCATATTTGAACACAAAGGTTAGACTGAACTTCTTGATGGTAGAGAAGCTAAGGAGAGGTAGTACATTATACGTTAAGGAAATGAATTTGTGCACTATTGAGATGTCTGAACGACCATACTCCTCGTTGGCACAAAAAACCTTGTCGATAGAAGGCCAGAAGTATTTCCCTTCTTTAGAGAGAATAGTTTTTTTGAACGCGTTTGTTACCATACATCTATTTAAGGTATTCCATCTCGGTGGGACCAGCAATGAATGTGGTGCCATTGAAGGTACTGCTCCTCCCTTAGCAGGAAGTTTATGGTTCAAGCTCTGGGTATAGAAAAATCTGTGAAAGCTATTTTTTAATGAAATTTAGTTAACTTTTATAATAGAATAGCATAGAGATAATACGTAAATTATAGTGAAATTTACAATTACATAATTAAATAATGTGGGGGCCCAATTACCACTTTCTTCATATTATGTACCTTTTTTCTTTACTAATTATCTAGTAATAAAACAAGTTAAAAGTGTAAAATAAATACTTGATAAATATTATTAATATTGATAAATTATATTGATTAAACGATTTAAAATTTTTAGTCTAAAATAAATTATATTATCATTTTTTTTTCTCAAATCTATTGTGAAGAGGTCCATAGTTAAAGTATTTGTCATCATCGATCATTGATCTTTTTACTCAAAGTAGTTACAAAATATACAAAAATATTACGGACATTCAAAATAATAAAGCTGGAACTAAAGAATATGAACTTAAAACTAAATGTCACGGCTAAAACAAATCCCATAATTTAGAAAAAAATTGTACGCTAATTAAATTAAAGTCGAACAAAATCTTTTAAAAAATAAATTCAAAAATGTCCTTACTAGTGTCATTCTTTAACTTCAGACTCTCTCTTACATAATACTACCTCCGTCCACCTTTAATTGTCATAGTTTCCTTTTTTAGAGTCAAACGATAATAACTTTGACTAACATTTTACGATGTACTTTTTCATTAGTACTTTTCCTATAGTTTTTGAATATCTAATTTTTTTTCTTTAAAATATCGAATTAATATAATCTAATCTAACCTTGAAAAGTAGCCAAATTGACTTTTGAAAAGTACAACATTACAATTAAAAGTGGACAGAAGGAGTAAGAAAAAGAAAGAGAATGCCCTATTCTAATGTAGCATAGAGACACATGATTGTCGCTCTTATTTTTTTTAAGGTTATTTTTTTATGATGATGAATTCTTAAAAATAATGTTATTAGATTATATTACTTTTTTAAGTTCAACTACTTTTTTTCCATCCATTAGTGTATAGATGATATTAGTTCTAATAAAATCATAAATTTAAGATTCTATTCGGATGAAGTGATTAACAACATAATTATGCTTCGTATTAATTAATTTGAATAAATATTTCTTTTAAATATGATTAAATAAAGATACGAAAAGATTCTAAAATTATGTGATGGACAACAAAATAAATTGTTTTGGATCATGATCAGAAGTTTTATGTTTTCGTCCTGTGTTATTTTCTTGAACACAAATATACAATGGTTGATGTGTTAATATTTTTATGTGATAAAAATTCATCAATGTTATAAAATATAGGCAATATACGACAAATAATATAGACAAAAGATATGGGGAGTAGAGTGTAGATATCATCTTATTCAAATGTCTTTATGTCTTTCATGTGTGTGTTTTTACAATGGAGAAAGAACAACCCTATCTACAGGTTGAGAAATAACTTCAAAACTCACCATATTAAGTGTCATAATAAATAGATACATTTTTATCCAAAAAGGTTCATAGGACCTCGGAAATATCAATAAGTAGTTCATGTATTAACTCAATGGACAATCCACTCATTGAATAAATTTATTACACTTCCCCTTGGATGTCCATAGATAATGTTCGTCGTTATAACCTTAATAGGAAAAACCCAGTGGAAAAAAGGCTAGTGAAGGAAAAAGAGTACACACATCTCATAATACGCCTTGAATGTTGCCTCATTAAAAATCCTACTAGGTGTCACAACCCAGACCGTCGTGATTGCCACCCACACTAAACCTCCGGTGGGAGAACCATTACTACAACCCAACTAACCAAATTAACGAAAATTAAGATATTTAAAGATAAAGAAGCAGGTTAAAATGTCTAAGAAAAAAAGATTTCCCATAAACTCCAAAAGTCTAACAAAGCAATTGCGGAAAACAACGCTGAGAACCTTAAAGTCAATTTACCAAAACACTACTAACGACAAGTCTATGAACAAGGGGTACAACCCCAAAACTAAACAATCGAATATCTAAAGTACTAGTTTAGGTCCGAAGAAAATGGACTAAACGAAATGAGAACTCATGGCATCCTGGAAGAACTGGCTCACCCTTGAATTCGATCTCGATCACAGATCAGCTAACTGAGGTCTATCTGTAACCACGTGAAGATGACATGTACTCAACAAAAATGAGAAAGTGCGGTATCAGTACACAACCGCCGTGTACTAGTAGGACCACACGACTATTGGAGTAAACAAAACATATACGAGCAATCACAACACAATAAAAACATACAAATACAGAGCATATATATAAACCATTTATCATTTCAGGAGCAATGTACAATTCCACATTTTCAATAACAATTAGATACAACAGCACAATGGTACTCTCATGGAACCCACACCCAAACAGTTAGTGTGTCCGAACGTTACACCCGATCCAATGTATGTGTCGAAATGTGACACTCAATACAATGTATGTGTCAGAACGTGACACACGATCTAATGTATGTGTCGGAACGTGACACCTGGTCGAATCAACACAACCACAATCACATTCACACTCATAATGTACATACTCATAATCAAACAATCAAGTGTTGATTCATGGCATACAATTGTTCATTCATACTCATTTAATTAGGTTTGATCAATAGTGCCTCATTTACAAACATGCATACATTACATTGAAGCAATTACAAACATATATTACACAAACAAGAAATCAAACCATCACCTACCTCGAAATCAAGCTTTAATCCTCTTAAAACACATGATCCTTCCCTTTCTAGATTCTTTCCGCTTGTTCTAGGTCTACAAACAATTAATATTGCGCTAGGATCAATAAATTAAGGTCTAATTATCCGGATTATATCAAACCCAATAACCCAAGACCAAACCCATGATCCTAAGGTGCTGCTAGGGCTTTTTCCCACCATCAACTTTAGGCCATAACCCTCCCCAACGATAGTTACCCAAGAATCTAAGTTCTACGAATCAAAAACTGTATTAGGAGAGTAAAATCCTTACATATTGCACAAAAAGTAGTGGAAAACTGTCAAGATATAATCTTGGGTCGTCTCCTAGCTCTTAAGAATGAAGTTTGCAGAATAATAACGAAATTTAGTTTTTCCCCATCTTAATTAGCGACTGGCCTGCTACAGCAGCTCCCATCTCGCCACAGCAACCCTGCCGTGAAGGGATTAATCCCGCCCTAGCGGCTTGCACGGAGACAGAGAGTCGGAATTTGAGTTCAAAACTCCCATTTCACAACATACCTTCCACCCTTGACGTTAAAAAACTCACCGTTCACGCTAAGATCAGTTTCGGGAGTTCTACTCCCCTGAATTCGATTCCATACAGCCGTACGAGTTCCTTAACGTCTCAGCTATCTACTCATTTCATCAGATTCATTATTAAATCTCTCATTTATTACCATATTTCCCTAGACCTCACTGACTCAGATTTTGTCCAAATCTGAACTAGGCTAAAAAATTCCAAGTCACTACTCAAAAGTTTTCTAACCCCAACTCTTTCCCCATTAGCTTTTCTATAACGACAGGAACCGGTCGTTACAATATATACCAATTTACCCATCACTTTCCCCCGAGTGATAAACTAGGAAAACCTGGCTAAAGTTAGAGTAGATTAGTACCTGAATCATCAAACAACTGGGGATACTTGTCTCGCATATCCTTCTAGGTTTCCAAGTAGCTTCCTCAAATGGACGATGCTTCCATTAAACTTTCACGGACTTAATATCTTTGGTCCGCAACTTCCATACATCATGATCAAGAACTTCAATTGGTTCCTCCTCATACTTAAGGTCCTTGTCTAACAACACTGAGTCCTACTTTATGATGTAATCTCCCTCGCCATGATACTTCTTCAACATGGACACATGGAACACCGGATGAACTCCTGAAAAGCTACGTGGTAAAGCCAACATATAGGCCACTGGCCCTACACAATCGAGAACCTCTAATGGACCAATGTATCGAGGACTAAGCTTGCCCTTATTACCGAATCTCATCGCCCCCTTTATGGGTGATATCTTTAGAAGAACTTGTTCACCAGCCTGAAATGACATGTCCCTTACCTTACGGTCCGCATACTTTTTCTGTCGATTCTGGGCTCCTAGAACCTTAGCTTGGATACTTCACACCTTAGCCTGAGCATCCTTCACCAAATCTACCCCCAAAAGTTTCACATCTCCAGCCTCAAACAACCCTATGGGTTATGTACATCCCCTCCCATAAAGTGCCTCGAATGGTGCCATGACAATGCTAGAGTGGTAACTGTTATTATAAGAGAACTCACACAATGGTAGGAACTTATCCCAATTCCCTCCAAAGTCAATCACACATGCTCTCAATATGTCCTCTAACACTTGGTTCGTTCTTTGTGACTGCGCGTCCATCTGTGGATGGAAAGCTGTGATAAAAGTGAGTTGAGTGCCCAACTCATCATGCAATTTCCTCCAAAACTTGGATGTGAACTGCATACCACGGTCTGAGATGATAGAAAAAGACACCCGTGCAACATCACTATCTCTTTCCCATAAAGCTTAGCCAACTGCTGAGCATTATAGTCTATTCAGACTAGAATAAAATGGGCTGACTTAGTTAATCTGTCAACAACTACCCGAATAAAATCAAACTTCTCCAATGTCTTGGGGAGACCAATAACAAAATCCATAGCTATCCTTTCCCACTTCCATTCTGGAATTGACATTCTCTGAAACAAACCTGCAGTCCTTTATTGCTCATATTTTACCTGCTGGCAATTTTGGCACTTAGCCACAAACTCGGCTATGTCATTCTTCATGCCCGGCCACCAATAAAGGCGCTTCAAATCTTGATATATCTTGGTAACACCTCGATGAATGGAATACCGCGAACCATGGGATTCTGTTAACATTTTTTGAATAAAGTCATCCAATCGGGGAACACAAATTCTACCCTTAAAATTAAGCACACCTTCCTCATCAAGAACCATATCTTGTGCCTTACCATACACTGACTTCTTTCTAAGCTCAATCAAATTCTTATCCTCAAACTGTTTGGCCTTGATCTCCTCAATGAACGTAGGTCTAACCTCAATGCTAGATAACACCCCACCTTTCTCTAAGATGCCGTACTGCATGAACTTAGACTCCAAAGTCTGGATCTCCTTGACCTAAGGTTGCTTGGATACACCCATGAAATCTAGACTACCCATACTCACCGCGTTCCGGCTTAATGCATCTGCCACCACGTTAGCCTTACCCGAATGATACAGGATGGTGACATCATAATCCTTAAGTAATTCCATCCACCTTCACTGTCTCAAATTTAGGTCCTTTTGAGTGAATACATGTTGTAGACTGTGGTGGTCAGTAAACACTTCACACTTAAAACCATAAAGATAATGTCACCAGATCTTAAGGGCAAACACTACCGCTGCCAACTCCAAATCATGTGTCGGGTAGTTCCTCTCATGTAGCTTCAACTGTCATGATGCATAAGCTATGACATTCTTATGCCACATTAACTCAACACCCAAACCCGTGTGTGACGCATCACAATAAACAATGAAATCTTTACCTTCCACCGGCAGTGCCAGAATAGGTGTTGTGGTCAGAAGAGTCTTGAGCTTTTGAAAGCTCTCCTCACATTTTTTAGTCCATTCGAAAGGCACCGCCTATTTTGTCAGCCTTGTCATATGTGTGGCGATAGAAGAAAAATTATGCACATACCAATTATAGTAGTTGCCGAGCCACATAAAGCTTCTAATTTAAGTCACACAACTAGGACGGACCCAATTCCTGACTGCTTTGATCTTTTGGGGATCTACCATTACCTCTTCCCTTGAAACCACATGCCCCAAAAAGGCAACTGAAGTCAACCAGAACTCACACTTGGAAAATTTAGCATATAAATTTTGTCTCCCAAGGACACCCAAAACTATATGAAGATGGCCAGCATGCTCTTCCTCAGTTTTTCGAATAGACCAAAATGTCATCAATAAAAACAATAAAAAATGAATCCAAAAATGCCTTGAACACACAATTCATCAAACTCATGAAAGCTTCAGGCGCATTTGTCAACCCAAACGACATCACTAGAAATTCATAGTGCCTAAGTGGGTCCTGAATGCCGTATTTGTATATGCTTAGGCCTAATATTTAACCGATGGTAACCAGACTTTAGATCAATCTTAGAGAAAACTAATGCATCCTGCAACTGGTAAAAAATATCATATATCTGAGGCAGTGGATACTTATTCCGATTGGTGACCCTATTCAACTGTCGATAGTCTATGCAGATCCTCATACTACCATCATTTTCCTTAACAAACAAGACGGGAGCACCCCACGGGGAAGCACTAGTATGGATGAAATATTTATCAAAAAGTTCCTGAATTTGAGCTTTAAGCTCTCTCAACTCCGCCAGAACCATGCGATGAGGAGGAATGGAGATGAGGGAAATACCAGGTTCCAAATGAATGTAGAAATCTATATCTCTATCCGGAGGCATACAAGGCAAATCGATAGGAAACACTTCTTTAAATTCAGACACTACATGAATAGACTCAATAGAGGGAGATTCGACCTCAACATCCCGAATATGAGCCAAATATGCCAAACATCCTCGCCCTACCAGTTTCCTAGCCCGAATGGAAGATATGACCTTAGCTAGCTTAGTCTTGTACACCCCTTTCCACTCTAACTTTTCCATACCCAGGATCTCTAGAGTCACATACTTAGTATTACAATTAAGCACATCATAATAGGGGGACAACCAAGTCATGCCTAAGATTATATCAAAGTCAGTCATATCCAAAATATTCAAATCAGCCCTAGTCTGAAAACTCATAAATAAGATAGGGCAAGCACGATACACATGGGTGACTATGAGAGACTCTCCAACTGGTGTAGAAACATGGATAGGGGCATCAAGTATAGCACCAACCATATAAAATCCCAAGGCAAACTGAACTAAAACATATGAATAAGTAGAACCCAGATCAAACAAGACAAAAGCCATCTGATCACAGACAAGAATAATACATGTGAATACTGCATCATATGCCAAACCTCAGTCTTACCCGAAGAGGCATAATACTGAGCCCGGTCATATTGACGGGAAACTCCTTGCCTGGCTTCACTGCTTCTCTACCTGCATTACCATTTCCCCGGCCTCCACGTCCTCATTGATTTCCTCCTTGCCCATATTGTAGATGCCCTCTACCATTATTACCATTTCTTGTGGGTACCACTGCTCTAGTCATCTAGTGTGCGTGTCAAACATGCGCTGGTGGGGATAATATCTCTTCATATCCCCAGGTTCTCCATAATTATAACAAGCGCATTCAAAAGATGGCCTGCTTCCCGCCTAAAGTACGGCTCCCTGGCTATCCTAAATAATATTCTGATGTGGAGTTCTCGAGTAACTACCTGCAGAAGCAGGCATGGAAGACTGAATTGGTCGGGATGCAAGTGTCGGCCTACCTGAACCTCTGGAGTAGGAACAGTGGAAGTTACTTGTGCTCTTGGGCTTCTTAGCGAAAGCCTTGGTTTGTCCATCACGTCTAACTCCTTCTACTTTCTTCACAAAATCTGTCACCTCATTAAAACTTTTCCCTGTAGAGGTCTTGTGAACAAACAATACATGTAACTCGTAGTTCAGTCCCTTCACGAATAGACGGATTCCTCTCCTCCTCAGTAGTAACCAATTGTGTAGCATATCTAGACAAAGCATGAAACTTAGCCTCATAAGCAGTTACAAACATACCACCCTGCTCCAAAACCATGAAGTCATCCTTCTTGCGATCCCTCAAAGTCTGGGGCACATACTTTTCGATAAACAGAGCATGGAAATGCGTCTAAGTGAGTTGGGGAAAAACTGACAATCTGTATTCCTAGAGGCCCTCAACCAATGCTTAGCCTCAACTTGAAGATGAAAGGTCATGAACTCTACCCCATGCTGATGTACAATACCTAACTTATGAAGCCTCTTATAACAATCCAAGATGAACTCATAGTTTTCCTCACTCTCAGAACCATGGAACGCAGGCGGCTTCAATTTCAGAAAGTTAGTCAACATCTCATACTCATTACCAGTCATCACGGGACCCAACAAAGGATGAAAGAAGCCATCAGTGCCTAATGGTCCATCTACCCTGGGAATAGTAGCAGTTATGGGGCGGTTGATCGGAGGTTGAACAGCTTGCCCTACAGGAAGGACTCCAGGGCAGACCAACACCTTCAAAAACGACATGATCTGCAGGGCTAACAATGGGTTTAAGGGAGTAACACCGGTATTCCTAGCCGGTGTATCCTCTTTTTGTCCAATATCCCTTCATTCTCAATCCCCACATTCTCTTCTTCCTCTTCTAGTGGTGCAGGTGGGGCCTCATCTCTTGGAACATTCTCAGTTGGAGATCCACCCCTAGCGGGTGCCACACTTCTGCTGCCCCTGCCCCATACTATTCCCCTACCCTTGCCTCGACCACGACCTCTGGCTGCTGACTCCTCAGCTGGCTCATTGATATGAGCTACGGGCCTGACACCGTTGAATCTAGTGTTAACCATCTACGGACAAAAGAGTGAAGGAGATTATATACCAATTCGGATCACCAGATACCAATTGGAATCAAGTTATACCACGAAAAGAGACAAGAGAAAATAGAGAGATTTCCTAAAGTCTTGTAGACTCTCGAAGAAAAGTACAGACGTCTCCATACCGTTCCGTATGACTCTACTAGCCTCATTTTGGTACACCGAAATCAATGAACCTATGGCTCTGATATCAACTTTGTCACGACCTAGACCGTCAAGATTGGCACCCTCACTAACCCTCCAGTGGGAAAACCATTACTATAACCCAACTAACCAAATTAATTACAATTAAGACATTTAATGATACAGAAGCAGGTTTAAAAGTCTAAAAAAATAAGGAGTTCCCATAAGTTCTGAAAGTCTAACAAAACTATTGCGAAAAACAACGCCTAGAACCTGAAAGTAAATGTACCAAAAGTCTACTAACGACAAGTCTAAGAAAAAGGGGAAAAACCCCAAAACTAAACAATCTAACATCTAAACTACTATTCTAAGTAAGAAGAAAATGGACTGAACAAATGAGAACTCAAGGCAGCCTGGAAGAACTGGCTTACCCTTGAATTCAGTCTCGATCACTGATCACCTAACTGAGGTCTATTTGTAGCCGACTGAAGATGCCCCGTACTCAACTAAGAACGAGTAAGTGCATTATCAATACACAACCAACGTGTACTGGTAGGATCACATGGCTATTTCAGTAAGCAAAACATATACCAGCAATCACAACACAGTAAACACATACAAATACAGAGCATATATATAAACCAGTTATCATTTCAAGAACAATGTACAATTCCATATTCTCAATAACAATTAGATACAATAGCACAACGGTCCTCTCATGGAAGCCGCACCCAAATTGTTAATGTGTTGGAATGTGACACCTGATCCAATTAGTGTGTCGGAATGTGACACCTGATCTAGTGTATGTGTCGGAATGTGACACCCGATCCAATGTATGTGTCGGAACGTGACACTCAATCCAATGTATATGTCAAAACGTAACACCCAGTCGAATCAACACAACCACAATCACATTCACACTCATAAAGTACATACTCATAATCATACAATCAAGTGTTGATTCATGGCATACAATTGTTCATTCATACTCATTTTATTAGGTTTGATCAATAGTTCCTCATTCACATACATATATGCATTACAGTGAAGTAATTACGAACATATATTTAACAAAGATGAAATGAAACCATCACATACCTCAAAATCAAGCTTGAATCCTCTTAAAACACTTGATCCTTCCCATTTCGGATACTTTCGTCTTGTTCTAAGTCTACAAACAATTAATATAATGCAAGGATTAATAAATTAAGGTTTAATTATCCGGATTATAACAAACCCAATAATCCAAGACCAAACCCATGATCCTAAGGTGCATCTAGGGCTTTTTCTCACCATCAAATTCAGGCCAAAACCCTCCCCCAATGCTAATTACCCAAGAATCAATGTTCTACGGATCAAAAAATTGATTAGGGGAGTAAATTCTATATCTTTTGCACCAAAAGTAGTGGAAAATTGTCAAGAAATCATCCTGGGTCGTCTCCTAGTTCTTAAGAACAAAGTTTGCAGAATAATAACAAAATTGTGGTTTTCCCCGACTTAAATCCCGACTGGCCCACTACGACATCCTCCACCCATCACAACGGCCCTTCCTTGGCGAGATTAATCCCGCACTGGCGGCTTGCACTGAGACAGAGAGTCGCAATTTGAGTTCCAAACTCCCATTTCACAACACACCTTCCACCCTTGACATTCAAAAACTACCCGTTCATGCTAAGATCAGTTTCAGAAGTTCTACTCGCCCAAATTCGATTCTGTAAAGACGTACGAGTTTCTTAACGTCTTAGCTATATTCCTATGTAATCAAATGCATTATTAAATCTTTCATTCACATATTTTCCTAGACCTCACTGACTCAAATTTCATCCAAATCTGGACTAGGTTACAATTTTCCAAGTCACTACTCAAAAGTTTTCTGGCCCCAATTCTTTCCCCATTGGATTTTCTATAATGATGGGAACCAGTCGTTACACCAGAAAAACCCATTTGGGACATAACCATTGTGAAGGAAAAAGTACAACACGTATTTCAATCTCCCTGATGAAAGCATTACTTGATATCTTGAAGATGACGCATTCCAATCTTATATTTCAACTTCTCAAATGTTGATGTTGGCAATGACTTAGTGAATAACTCTGTAAGGTTATCACTTCAATAGATCTTTTAAACTTCTATCTCACCATTTTGTTGAGGATCATATCTGAAGAAGAACTTTCGTGAAATGTACTTTGTCAAGTCTCATTTGATATATCATTCCTACAATTGAGATATACATACATCATTATATTCATACATGATTGCGAGAATTTCTCTTTTCAATGAAAAATCACACAGTTCTTGGCATCTACATAATCAATATTTTGTATGTCCACCCATTGCACTAATACATGATATTTTTCAGTCATTTTCATGAGATCAAAATTGATCTTTCTTTATATTAAGAAATCTTACAACTATTGGGGTACTCAAAGGAATTACTTTAATACCTTTTAAATCCTTCATGGATTTTTATATAACCTTTGTCGTCTAGCTAGACATGACAATCATTCATTACACATTCAAGCATTTCATTTATTGCCAGACTGGAACAAGCTTCATTGCATCTGTCACTGAAAAGTATATCTCCATTGAATAATGTCAGGAATTCTGCAAAAAACCCTTTATGCCCCAAGGAACATACCATACTTTATATCTTACTGTTATACTTTCGTACAATGATTCATTTGTATCCGCACAAACATTATATCTTGATCCATGGACTATAGGTCTAACACACCAATTTTGAAAGTGAAAAATAATAAGCTTTCATTGTGCATTTCATTTGACCAATCATTTATCTATCAATATTGTATGATAAATTTGAATACAAGATCCTCATCATCATCTGTAGAATTGAGCGCTACTTCATATCATAGAATCCGTTGGCGATCATTTGACGCGATTCTAATAGGACACAACTAATCAGATCTCTTTATATTTCATCATTTTAGGTATCTCAACCTTTGAAACATTTTTATGAAGTGTTTTGTCATCGTTCACATTTTAAGGCACATGTATCATTATCATGACCATCTTGATCATTTTCTTCTCTTCTTCCTTAAGAAGTTTTTCATTTGGAATCAATTGGTCTATCACGCTTCAGGTGTACCATAGACTCGATTCTTCAAGTAATTTTCATTGGAGCATTTACAACTAAATTATTACATAGGGTCAGCAAATTCATCTAGTAATTTATTTGCAACATTATGCAAATGAAATATCTCTTGAACTTCAAGTTCACTTTTTTTTATTGAGGATTTGGATAATTCATAATTCATCTCATAATTTTTTCAGTTGCCAATCATCTATTCCATAATGTTAGAAAATCTAACATTCACCCCAACCCCATTTAGGGATTCATCTTCTTCGTGGTAGAGTAATTATATCAGATACTGCACATTTAAATTTTAGATGAAAATTATTTGGTTCCAGACTCTGAACTAATTATAATTTAATAATTTGGAATTGTGCTCTTAATTTAAAAACTAGAGCAAACATTCCACTCCCCAAGCCTACACCCTGGATATAACTGGCACTCGAGAACTATTGATGATCCCCAAGAGAAATCTTGGCCTGGCTCAATACTCAACGGAAGACTTACTCAAAGATATATGAACTCAAAAGTAAACGTTTAACTCAATGTCTCAAAATAGATAACTCAGAAAATTGTAAAGAAAACATTATACTGGCCAAAAGAGGCAACTCAAGTCTTAAACATTTAACAATGGAAATGAAAAGACTCCTCAAAACACTATTGTCTATATATGAAACCTCTAACAACTATGGTGGAAGTCGGGACAAGACCCACGGCATCCTAATATGACTTAAAGTAAATGTGGAACCCTCCGAGCAAGGAGGCTCACTAAAGTAACTCTGGAACTGTAAGTGGTATCAATGAAGCGCACGTTGATGACCCTGATTACTTGTATCTGCATCATGAAAGATGCAGGCAAAATGGCATCAGTACATGGAATGTACGAGCACGCAAGGGGAACTCTAAAGTACAACCATAAGCTTGAACTGATAAAAAGTAAGAACATACTCAACTCAACTCAAGGATACTCAAACTCAGAAATACTCAACTAAGTTCAATATAAAGGCAACAATAAAGATGCATTATAAAGAAAGTTTTTAAAACAATAGATAATAACTGAATGTATTTAAAAATAGAATAATAACTCTTTTACTCTTATTTGGGAGATTCTCTAATAGATAACCATCACTATGAGCTATGTGATGATACATCGCTCGCCTACGCTGCTAGAACTGTCATATACCTTGCTAGAGTATAGGACTTCTTCAACTAAGTGGATCCAATAAGCTATGCTTAAAACCTATAAGGAATCATCTAAAAACTATGACCCTTTACCCATGTTAGCATACATGGTGTATGAGGACTTTGAATTGTCTGAACTCGTCTTCATATCGGTGTTCAATACTACTTCCAATAATATAAGTCATGCTCATATGTTTAAAAACATTTCCTCATCCTCAAGATTTGAGAGTATTAATCAAATGCTTTTCTTATAAGAGATTTATACTCAAAAACTCCTCATGAACTCATTTGGAATTCAACGTTTCTTTCTCATATTAAATGTAAAAGTATTCACTCTTGGGAATACATAGTTCTCATATATTATTTTTAAAAAAAAATAAACTCAACTCTCCTCATCCTCATACCCAAGTGCTCAAGTCTTAATTTTGTTTTAAAAAGTTTGCAAAAAACTTCTCAAAATGACTCAAAGAGCTCCCTCAATTTTTACTTTTAACTCTATATTATATTTAAAAAGTGAATTCAAGAATTATGATTTGGATATACAGATTTCTCAATGATTAGATGTAGTTTGAATAGTTAAAATTAGGAAGATAGTGAACATATGTTTTAAAGGAACTCAGACGAAACTCACGACGGAAAATAGGCAGGGACATGCGACCCTAGCGCATTCTTGGTGCAGGGCTCCAGCTCCACCTCGACTGCAGCCTATTTATGGTGCACTACAGGCGTGGTGCGCCAGCCTCCAAGGCGCATCAGTGGCGTGTTGCGTCACCCCTCCCCTAGAACAATCTGACGAATTTTTCCTCTCAATTTTTTGCCCTAATTCACCTAGAATCATTTGATTTATTCCAAACTCTCATAGATTCCTATACCCAACATAAGTAAACAAAAATCTACTCAAATCTCCTTAAGAAAAACCCTCAAACTTAAACCCTCGCCTCAAGAACTCATCAAACTCCAATAATAAAAATTGAAGAACAAAACTTTCAAGAAAACTAATCAAGAACTTCAATACATAGATTTCATGGATGAACTTTAATCAAGAAAGTCATGATTGGCATTAGGGTGAACGAACCCATCACTATGAAATCTTACATACCTCGTAAGGATCAAATCCTTTAAGAAATTCCTCAAAGAGCGCAAGAATCTTGAATGAACGCTAGAACTTCTCCTTTTTCTCCTCTTCAACTTCTCTCTAAAACCCTAAGCATGTTTAGGAATTATGAAAACTGATCTAAATTAGTTTAGAACCCTATTTGGGTAAAAAAAAGTGTGAAATTAGTGGGGCAAGGAAAAGCCCATAAAACTCCTCCTTAATTTAGATGAATTTCCTTAATCGAACAGGCTGAACTGAAATGAGCATATCTCCCTCATCCAAACTAGAAATTTAGCAAACTTGGTGGAGTTGGAAAGAGGACTAAAAGATCTTTCATTGCTATCTCATGGGCCACCTAAATCATTCTATGCTGAATGTTATGGTTGTTTGAAAATAGCTCTTTCTAAGGCCGAGGTGTTACAATATCTCCCTTTTGGGAACATTCATCCTTGAATGAGATTACTCTAAATAGAACTAAGGGTGGAAACATCTAACACCTAGCTCAAACACCCAACATGAAATTTAA
This sequence comes from Solanum piurae, assembly GCA_029582685.1. NCBI lineage: Eukaryota > Viridiplantae > Streptophyta > Magnoliopsida > Solanales > Solanaceae > Solanum > Solanum piurae. The sequence goes on from JAJOOO010000839.1 coordinate 21,590, forward strand.
CACAACATAGCATATCAATTTAAATAGTGTTTTACAAAAAGTCATTACCTTGGTGTGGAATTTCTCCAAAAGTAAAGAGATGTGGGCACATCTTCTTCATATCCTCCTCAGCCTCCCAAGTAGCTTCCTAAAAAAACTGGTTCCTCCATAAGACCTTAACTGATGCTACCTACTTAGTTCTTAACTTGCAAACCAGACGATCAGGTATTTCAATGGGTATCTCCTCATAAGATAGGATGTCCTTAATACCAACATCTTTTGTAGGTAATATAAGTAACGGATCGCCCATACACTTCTTCAACATTGAAATGTGAAACACAGAATGAACTGATGTTACTCTCGCAGTAGCTCCAACTCATAAGCTACATTGCTAATTCTCTTGGATATTTTGTAAGGACAAATATTCCAAGGACTAAGCTTCCCCTTCTTGCCAAACCTCATAATACCCTTCATGGGTGAAAACTTCAAATAAACTCAATCGTCCATCTCAAACTCCAAGTCTCTTCTCCTAACATCAGTATAGGATTTCTGACAATTTTGCACTATTTTCAACATTTGTTGAATTATCTTCACTTTCTCCATAGCTTGATGAACAAAGTCTGGTCCTATCAACCCAACTTCTCCAACTTCAAACTATCCAATAAGAGATATACATCTTCTCCCATAAAGAGCCTCATAAGGATCCATCTGGATGCAAAAATGATAACATTTGTTGTTAGAAAACTCAATTAGAGGTAAGTGATCATTCCAATTACCCTTGAAATCAATCACACACGCCCTCAACATATCCTCTAAATTATAAATTGTGCTCTCTGTTTGATCATTTGTTTGAGGATGGAAAGAAGTACTGAAATTTATCTTCGAACCCAAAACTTTCTAGAAAGACTTCCATAATTTTGTGATGAATTACACACCTCTATATGAAATGATGGACACCAAAACTCCGTGAAGTCTGACTAACTCTTGAATTTATAATCTGGCATAATCTTCTGCTAAAAGGTAGTCTTTACTGGCAAGAAATTGGCTGATTTAGTCATTCAATGTACAATCATCCAAATGAAATCATGTTGAATATGAGACCGCGACAAACCATTCATAAAATCCATATCATCTCCCACTTCCATTCTAGAAGATCTATGTTCTGAGCCATACTATCAGGGCTCTAGTGCTCTACCTTGACTTGTTGGAAATTTGGGAACTTAGCAACGAACTTTGCAATATACCTCTTCATATTACTCAACCAATAGACTTCTCTCAAGTCACAATACATATTTGTGGAACCAGGATGGATAGAGCATCTGGAGCTATGAGCTTCATCCATGATCCTCTTTTGGAATTCATCAACCTTTGGTACACACAGTCTACTTTGATACCTCAATACACCATCTCCCTCTTGATCAAACCCCATCACTTTCTGCTTATGAACATTTGCCTTCAATTCAAGAAAAACACGGTCTTGGTCTTGTTTCTCTTTCACTTCGGACAATAGTAATGATTCAACCCCATTCATCACCACTACTCCACCTTTATCAGAATCCAACAATCGGACTCCCAATCCTGCAAGTCTGTGCACATCTTTAGCTAATTCTTTCTTACCTTCCTCCACATGGGCAGTACTACTAAACATAATCTGCTCAAAACATAAACAACAACATTAGCCTTACCTATGCTATAGAGAATACTTATGACATAATCTTTGAGTAACTCTAATCACCTCCTCTGTCTAAGATTAAGCTCTTTCAGACTGAGTACATACTGAAGACTCTTGTGATCGGTGACCACATCAACAAGAACACCATAGAGATAGTGACACAATATTTTCAAAAAAAACACTATAACAACCAACTCAAGATCATGGATTGGGAAATTCTTCCCTTGAATCTTAAGCTGTCTACAAACATAAGCTATAAACTTGCCATTTTGCATCAATATACAACCCAGCCCAACTCTGGACGCATCATAATACACCATAAAGCTTTGTGTACACTCCAGTAAGGTCACCAGTGGGGCAATAGTAAACCTTATATTCAATTACTAAAAGTTTTTCTCATAAGCTTCGAACCATTGAAACTTTGATATCTTCTGAGTCAATTTTGTCAACAAAGATGAAATTGATGAAAACCTCTTGACAAACCTTCTATAATAACCAGCCAATCCCAAGAAACTCCTAATATTAGTTAGAGATGTGCGACTGGCAAGTTCTGCACTGCCTCAATATTCTGAGTGTCAACTTGAATCCCTTCACTAGAAATAATGTGGCCTAAGAACACTACTGACTCAAGACAAAACTCACACTTGGAAAATCTGGCATACAAGTCTCTTTCTCTGAGAGTTTGAAGAACTACTTTGAGATGACTAGCATGATCCTCCTCATTCCTAGAATAAATTAGAATGTCATTAATGAATATGATAATAAACATATCATGATTAGGCTTAAACATTATGTTCATAAGATCCAAGAACGTTGCAGGAGATTTAGTCAAACCAAAAGATATGAAAAGAAGTTCACTATGACCGTATTGGGTTCAGAATGCTGTCTTTGGAATATCATTCTCTCTCACCCTCAACTAATAATAGACTGATCTAAGGTATAAATTAGAAAGGCAAGTGGCATCGTGAAGATGATCGTAAAGATCATCAATTCTCAGAAGAGGATATTTATTCTTTATGGTAACCTTGTTAAATTTATGGTAGTCAATAAAAATCCTAAGAGAACCATCTTTCTTGAAACTTGGTCGAATGAAACCTTTATGAAGAAGATCTTTCAACTACTTTTTTAACTCACCAAGAACCATTCTATATGGTGGAATAGAAATAGGTCGAATATTAGGAAGGGTATCTATACTGAAGTCTATCTCTCTCTTAGGAGAAACTCCGAGAAGATCATCTAGAAAGACCTATGGAAACTCACTCACAACTGGAACTGAACGAATAGGTGGTGTTTCAACACTAGAGTCATTAAATCGGACTTAGTGATATATGCACCCCTTGGAACCTAATATTCTGGCCTTAAGGTACAAAATAAAATGACCCTTAGGTACTACTGCACTACTTCTCCACTCCATAACTGGCTCATTAGGAAACTCGAACTTGACTACTCGAGTTCTACAATAAATAGAGGCATAACAAGCATGAAGTCAGTCCATACGTAGAATAACATCAAAGTCCACCATATCTATCTCGACTAAGTCAGCCATAGTGTCCTTGTTATTAACATAAATGACACAATCACGATAAACTCCCTTAGTAAGAATAGACTCACCAACAGGTGTGGAAACACTGAAGGCTCAATAAGTCGACCGGGAAGAATATCAAACTTCATATCAATATATGGAGTCACAAAAGATAGACTCGCACCTGAATTTGGCAATGCATAAACATCAAAAGTAATACTTTGATCATACCAATGACAACATCAGGTGAATTATCTTTCTCGACGACTGATGATAGCATACAAATGGTTTTCCCCTCTGCCTGTCACTCAAGTAGCTCATGTAGGCGTAGCTCATGTAGGCGTAGCTCAGTCTGGCAGAGCCGCTGAAGAAAATTGGGCTTTATTTCCCCCATAATAACTACCATGTCTGTTCTTAGGGAACTCTCGCATGAAGTGACCTATACGACCACACTTTAAGCAAATAGTGGAGCCATTACGACATGCTCCTGGGTGGTTCCTACAAGACTTAGCACATGCAGGACAAGTTGAGACTGAGTAGGTCGAGCTTTGAATTTCTGGGAATTCTGGTTTTTGAACTCACCTCTGTTCTTTGGTGTAGCCGCACTAGCAAATAATGGAGTAGGTCCATTTCGCTTTTGTTGAAAATATGAACGGTTTGCATTTATGGTCCTATGCTCTCCGGACTCATTACATGTGGTCTTAGCCTTCTTGCTGCGGAATTCCTCCCTATCTCTCAACTTATCTTTCTCAACCTGCTGCACATGGATCATAGGCATATCTATGTCCATGTCCCCTATCAACATAGCTGCCTTACCCTCTTTGCTTGGCAAGCGAGACAACCCAAAAAAAACCAAGCTCATCCTGCTCCTTATATTAGCAACCATCTCCGGAGCATAACGGGACAACTAAGTGAACTTGAGGCTGCACTAATGTACACTCATGGATATCTTCTAAAGAGTGAGGAATTCTCTTACCTTTACCTCTCTCAGCTCACCGAAAAAGAAATGCCCCATTAAAGCACTCTCGAACACAACCCAACTCACAATTAGTGCCTCATCATCTCAACTCTTCTTCCATTGATCGTACTAGACCGTAGATAAACCCTTCAGATGGTAAACAACTAGTTCCACATGCTTAGAATTTGCAAAATGAATCGCCTCAAACACTTTATGCAACTTATCCATAATGTTTTCTGGATCCTCAGTGAAATTTGAACCAGTGAAGTCTGGAGGATTCATCCTCAAGAATTCACAGATCATGGATATATCAGCCACATCTTGTCGATTCCCTCTTTGTTTCTCAGCTTGGTTGGTCACAACTTGACCCAACATCCAAAAAGCATCCCGGAACTCATCATTAGTGACCTCTCCTTGGGGTTGCACTTCTGATGCATTGGGGACCCTTTGATCCTGAGGATCAACATTTTTCCTAGCAGGACGACCTCAAACAACTCTTTGTGGAGGCATGATCTGAAAGATACGCGTAAGCACGAATTAGAAGGAACATTTTATAGATTTGAACTCTATCGCATGAAAAATAGTATGAAAAAAGTGAGATATTTCCTAAGTGTCATAGCCTCATAATTATAGATGTGGCGCGCTTGACACCGATAACTAAGACTCTACGGACACGGTTTCATAGACATATGAGGACTCTTGAACTCTGTGCTCAAATACCATATTTGTCACGCTCTGAGCCTACACCTTGGACGTAACAGGCACTTGAGAACCATTACTGGTCCCCAAGAGAACCGTTGGCCTGGCTAAATACTCAGCAGAAGACTTACTCAATAATATATGAACTAGAAAGTAAAGGTTAACTCAATGTATCAAAATAGATAACTCAAAATATTTTAAAGAAAACATTCAATTGGCCAAAAAGGCAACTCAAGTCTTAAACATTTTACAATGGAAATGAAAAGACTCCTCAAAATACTATTTGCTATCTATGAAGCCTCTAACAACTATGATGGCTTTTGGGACAAGAACCATGATATACTAATACAACTCAAAGTTAATGTGGAACCATCCGAAGCAAGGAGGCTCACCAAAGCAACTTTGGAACTGAAAATGGTATCAATGGAGTGCCTATTGATGACCTTGATTACCTACATATGAATCATGAAAGATGTAGGGCAAATTGCGTCAGTACATAGAATGTACGAGCATGCAAGGGGAACTCTAAAGCACATAAATAAGCTTGAACTGATAAAAAGGAAGAACATACTAACCTCATCTCAACTCAACTCAACATAAGGATACTAAAAGATAAACTCAGAAATACTCGACTCAGTTCATTATAAAAGAAACAATAAAGATACATTATAAAGGAAAATTTTAAAATAGTAGAAATAACTGAATGTATTTAAAAATACAATAATAACTCTTTTACTATTATTTGGGAGATTCTCTTACCGACAACCATCACTATATGCTATTTAATGATACAACATCTCGCCTACGCTGCCAGAACTGTCCTATATCTTGCCGGAGAATAGGACATCCTGACTAAGTGGATCCACTAAGCTATGATTAAAATGAATAAGGCATCATCGATAAAGTATGACCCTTTACCCATGTTGGCATACATGGTTTATGAGTTTGAGTTGTCTGAACTTGTCTCTGTATCGGTGCTCAATACTACTCCCAATAATATAACTCATGCTCATATGTTTAAAAACATTTTCTAATCCTCAAACTTTATGATTATTACTCAAAAGGATCTCTTAAAATATATTTTACTAAAAAACTCCTCATGTACTCATTTTTAAATCAACGTTTCCTTATCATTTTAAATGTAAAAGTATTTACTCTTAGGAATACTTAGTTCTCATATATTCATTTAAAAAAGAATGAAACTCCACTCTCCATATCCTCATACTCAAGTGTTCAAGTCTTCAAACAATTTTTAAAAGTTTGCAAAAGACTTCTCAAAATGACTCAAAGAACTCCCTCAAACTTTACTTTTAAATTTATCTTGGATTGGAAAAGTGAATAGAAGAATTATGATTTGGATATACAGATTTATCAATGATTAGATGTAGTTTGAATAGTTCAAATCAGGAAGCGAATGAAAATATGTTTTAAAAGAACTCAGACGGAACGAACGATGGAAAATGGATGGGGGCATGCAACCCTGGCGCTGGGCGCCAGCCCCACCTCGACTGCCGCCCATTTTTGGTGTACTGCAAGCGTGGTGCGCCAGCCTGCCTTGAGCATCAGTGGTGCATCTCGCTACAATTCCCCCAAAACAATCTGAAGAATTTTTCTTCTCGATTTTTGGCTAAATTCTTCTCGATTTGTTTCCCTAATTCACCTAGAATAAGTTTATTTCTTCAAAAATCTGTTAGATTCGTATATCCAACATAAATAAATGAAAATATAAACAAATCTTTTCAAGAACAACCCTCAAACTCAAACCCTTGTCTCAAAAACTCATCAAACACCAATAATAAATATCAAAAAATGAAACTTTCATGAAAACTCTTCAAGAAAATCAATACACATATTTTATAGATGAATTTTAACCAAGAAACTCAAGATTGGTGTGACGGTGAAAGAACCCATTACTATGAAATCTTACGTGTAAGGATCGAATCCTTGATGAAATTCCTCGAAGATGGCTAGAATCTTGAACGAACGCTTGAGCTTCTCCTTTTCCTCCTCTTGAACTTCTCTCTAAAACCCTAAGCGTGTTTAGGAATTTTTAAAACTGATCTCAATAAGTTTAGACCCCTATTTGGATAAATAAAATGTGTGAACTTAGTGGGGTTAGAAAAATACCAAAATACCCTTGCTTAATTCAGATGAATTTCCTTAATCGGACAGGCTGAACTCAAACATGCATATCTCCCTCATCCAAACTTGGAATTTATCAAACTCGGTGGAGTTGGAAATAGGACTCAAACATCTTTCATTGGATATCTGATAGGCCACCTAAGTCATCCTGTGTTGAAAGCTATGGTTGTTTGAAGTTAACCCAAAACTCACAATTGAAGACTAACTTGTCCAAATCATAAATTGGTTATTTCTAATTTAGTTCTTTCTAAAATATCTCTTTCTAAGACTGAGGTGTTACAAAAATATCTTACAAAAACCAATTTGTAAGTTTCAAATAAAGCACACGGGATCATCCCATAGATGCAACTATCTGATCTTTGCAAATGGTCCACATGGCAGGTGAACGAGCCCATTTCACTCTTTTTATATGTTCCAAAAATCATAGGGAGTACAATCTCAACCTTAGCTAGTACAATGATACATATATCATTTTATGATGAGAACAAGCAAAATAAGAGAATTCTTCAAGAATCTATTATTTCTTCATCATATAAGCCACATGAATTTTCAATTATTTTTACATCACGTTTAAACCGTAATGGCCAACCGGTCATACCAACTGATCTTTATTTTTCTCAAACCTCCCGTAGAGGTGAGTTGTGACATATATCATTTTTCTCAAACCTCCCATAGAGGTGAGTGGTGACATATATCCAACCCATAATGATTTTATCACATTTTGATCCATTCACTTTCAGAATGGTCGAGAACTCACGATGCTTATCACATGTCACATTCTCTTCAAGAAATGAACTAATAATTTAGATGTTCTTCATAAATTTATATTATAAGCACATTGTAATTCCTTTAAAATTTATCATTTATGCATGACTTGTCACGACCCGAGGCTACCTTCTAGATGTAATACGGGACCTAGGATCACGAGTGGCCCTAAGCTTACCCTGAGTTTGGCATGTCACATCATATAAGTACTGAATATATAGAAAATATAAACGGAAGAATAACTTATTACTGATTCAAACCTATGGACTCCAAATGAGAATAAATCTGAACATGTCAAAAGAAGCAACCCCAACCAACTGAATATTGACTATCTGTCTGAAAGCATCTACTACTGATGAGCTGCTGGGACAAGTCCCTAGATAACTCTAAAAATATTGAAAAGAATGATAGTAACTAAATAAACCAAGCATAATGAAATGTACTCGAACTATGAGGACTCACCACTGAAACTGTTGAATGTAATCTGAGAGTTGAACTAAGCATGATCTAGATGCTAAGTAACTGAACCTACATCATAAAATGATGTAGCGCAAAGTATGCGTCAGTACTTGGAAGGTACTAAGCATGCATGATATAGATACTAAGTTGAACAATGATATAACTGAGCAATACAATAATGAATATGGAAATAGACCGTATGGAAGTGTAATTGAAAGTTGAGTTAAATGCAATGACCAAGTACTAATCATGTAACTAATATGCTGAACAAATTTAAGAAGTAATTATTGATAACATGGTCAATGTAATAGGAGTATGATTGTGGGAGCTACTACTAACCGACATAATCCATGTGAGCTAAAGGTGGAGTACGATGTATACACCCCATCGAGAGGACCTAATATACCTTTCTAGGGTATAAAGACATGACTGAGGTGTGATAACTAAAACTGATGCCAAAAAGAGGGGACTTCTAAACGTACGTTGGCACGTAGTTCTGAGACTGTGAGGGTATGCTGAACCCTAGTCTAACTCGGTGCTAATTCTACTCCCAGCTAAATGAAAAGCTAAAATGCATTGAAATACTTAGTACTCAAAATGTTGACATGCTATATAAGAATGCACATAATTATACTGCAAGTAATGGCATTCAATTTCTAAACCATGAATTTCTTAATGATCTTCTTAGGAAGTATAATTCATGAATTGATAGTTGATACAAGATAGAGTTATGAATTTTATACATGCAAATTACACCAAATCACCGATAATTCTATTTTTTCGATCATGGGAATTATAATAACTAAAATCACAATAAATCTTAAAAAACTAGAAACCCTAGGTCTGATCAGTATATCAAAAATTAAGAACTCACTGAATTTTAGTTACCTCATCGGTGAAAGGAATCCACTAGTGAAATCCCACATACCTGGTGACAAAATCTACGGAGGAATCCTTTAGATTTTGGGGTTGAACTTCGAAGAACACTCCTGCTTGTTCTTGGGAGAAACAGTCGACTTTCCTCTTCTTTTCGCTCTAAGTTAGGTAATTTTTTTAGAATGAGGGTTCTGAGTAATTTCTGACTAGATTATTAGGCTTAGACTGAGTAAAACGACATAGTTTAGGCATAAAATGATGTAGTTTAAGTGCATAATGCAATAGGGAAAAGAACAATGCGACTCTGACTTAAATGCCGCCGAAGTGACTTAAAGACAGGCGTCACGGGTCATCATGATCACCAAGCCATGTCTAGCAGCTCGTGAAGAGCCCTGCACGACATGGCTTTACTAAAATAGGAATATTGTTTTACCTAGAGCTTGGAATTAGGGAAACTTGATGGCGTTGGAAAGAGGACTCACAAATCTCTTATTTGATAGGTCATGGGCCACCTAGTTCATTTTGTGCTGAAAGATATGGTCGTTTAAAGTTGACCCTAAACTCTTAGTTTGACAAGTCCCTTTCACAGACGTCTTCACGATCTGTGCGGAGCTTCACAGACTGTTTAGATGTCTATGGTGCTTATCCAGTGACTTTGGGGTGAAACATCACTTAAAATCTAATGAAGTGACTTCAAGATAGGCTTCACGGGCCGTCTAGAGCACAATGGCCAATCAACTGGGTCGCGAAGATGCTCTGCCCGATAAGGCTTCACTAAAACGAGCATAACTTTTTACTCCGGGATCGGAATTAGGCAAACTTCATGGCGTTGGAAAGAGAACTCAAAAAACATTAATTTGATAGGTGAAATATATGATTGTTCGAAGTTGAATGTAACATTAAAGTTTGTCAAGCCTTTTTCACGAGCCACTTTACAGCTTGTGTGAAGCTCCACGGGCCGTCTAGTGGTCCGTGCTCCTTCACAGTAGCCATGGTGGTTATGTGTCCCCCGCACGGGCCACATCACGGCCCGTGTGGAACTTCACAGACCATTTATTGGTCTGTGGTCTTTTACCTTTTACTGGGTGCACAACTACGAGCAGGGCGACGGGTCGTGGTCCTCTTTACGGCTCGTGGACCCCCTCCATGGTTTTTCCTTATCTCTTGTTTAATCTTAGTTATGATTTTTGAGGTGTTACAATATCTCTCCCTTGGGTTCATTCATTCTCGAATGAAGTCTAAACAAGTTGAGTTTGGAGGAAAGAACTTAAATCCCCATCAACTTAATACTAGACACTGATATTTAACTAAACTGAGTTTCATGAACATGCAAATATACTGAAATGCAAGGATAACTGAGGGAAGAAAATACTGATATTGAATTACACAATAGTAAACTGAGAGACTTGAGGGGAACTATTACCTCAAGATGAAATGAAATCGGAAGGAAAGAGGTGACGATACTTGGCTATCATAGTTGCTTCTGCTTCCCAAGTAGCTCTCTCTACAAACTGACTCCTCCACAAAACCTTTACTGAAGCGAATTCCTTATTTCTCAACTTATGAACCTGACGGTCAAGAATCTCAACTAGCACCTCTTCATAAGTGAGATTATCTTTCACAACCACACTTTCTAATGGTACTGTCGATGCCGGATCACCCACACACTGTTTAAACAAGGAAATGTGAAAGGTTGTATGAACCGCAGTTGTATTGGCAAGTCTAACTCATATGCCACATTACCAACCCTTTTACAGATTCTATAAGGACCAATATACCTAAGAGTGAGCTTCCCTTTTTCGCCAAATCTCATCACCCCTTTCATGGGTGAAACTTTTAGATAAACCCAATCATTGATTTTAAACTCTAAGTCTCTTCTCCTCACATCTACATAGGACTTCTGACGACTCTGAGCTATTTTTAGTCTACCAATGATTAATTGAACTTTTTCCATAGCCTCATGAACTGAATCTGGCACAATCAAGGCTGATTCACCTATTTCAAACCTACCAACCAGAGACCTACATCTACGCCCATATAGTGCCTTATAAGGGGCAATTTGAATACTGGAACAAAAGTTGTTATTTTAGGTGAACTCTATGAGAGGTACTTGATCATCCCAACTACCTTTGAAATCGATCACGCAAGCTATCAACACGTGCTTTAAGGCCTGAATGGTATGCTCTGCCTGACCATCCCTTTGTGGATGAAATGTTGTACTAAGATTTATGTGAGTACCAAGACCTTTCTAAAAAGACTTCCATAAATGGGATGTAAACTGAGGACCTCTATCTTAGATAATAGACAAAGGAACTGCATACAACCTGACTATCTCATTGATGTAGAGTCTGGCATAGTCCTCTACCGAATCTGTAGTCTTGACAACCAAGAAGTGAGTTGACTTAGTAACTCTTTCCACTATCACCAAAATGGAGTCATAATGTTTGCGAGTATGAGGTAAACCCGTAACGAAGTCCATGTTTAACAGTTCCCACTTCAAAGTGGGAATGATAATCCCTTGAGTCACACCTCCTGGTCTCTAATGTTCTACCTTAACTTGCTGACAGTTAGGACACTTCGCCACAAAATCTGCAATGTCCCTCCTCATGTCCTTGCACCAATAGACTTCTCACAGATCACGGTACATCTTAGTGGCACCTGTATGAATAGAATATCTGGAATTATGGGCTTCTGTGAGGATCTGGTGCCTCAAGTTACCCACATTTAGAACACATATTCGACCCTCGGAACAAAGTACACCATCTCCCTCTTGGGAGAAAACCTCAACTTTTTGCTAATGAACTGCACCTTTCAACTGAAGTAATATAGGATCGCTATCATCTTTTTCCTTAACCTCCACTACCAATTAAGATTTTGATCCATTATGAACTAGCACACTACAATTTGAGGTGACCCTAAGGCAAACTCCTAAGCGATCAAGCCGATGAACATCTTTTGCTAACTCTTTCTTTTCTTCCTCAACATGTGCTACACTACCCATGGATAGTCTGCTGAGGGCGTCAACTAATACATTGGCCTTACTCGGATTGAATAGCACATTCATGTCATAGTCTTTCAGGAATTCAGGCCATCTCCTCTAACAAAGATTTAACTCTTTCAGGATGAACACATACTGAAGGCTCTTATGATTAGTGAACACATCAACATGAATACCATACAAGTAATGTCTCCAAATATTTAGGGTAAACACTACGGCAACAAGCTCCAGGTCATGAGTCGGGTAGCTCTTCAGATGGACCTTAAGGTGCCTAGAAGCATAAGCTATGACCATACATTTCTACGTCACTACACATCATAGGCCAACCCTAGATGCATCAAAATAAACCACATAACCATATGAACCCTCTGGAAGAGTAAAGATCGGAGTTGTAGTTAACATGTTCTTCAGTTCTAAGAAGATTTTCGCACACTCATGTAACAACTGAACCTTGACCTCTTTTTGAGTTAACTTGGTTAATGGGGAGGCGATGGATGAAAATCCTTCAACAAACCTCCTGTAATAACCGACAAAACCCAAGAAACTTTTGATATTAGTCAGAGAGGTGGGTCTGGGCCAGTGTTTTACTACCTCAATTTTTAGAGAATCTACTCGTATCCTTTGCACACGAACAACACTGGAGCACCTCATGGAGAGATGTTGGGTCTAATGAAGACTTTATGTAGGAGGTCTTTCAACTGTTCTTTTAATTCCTTAATCTCAGCTGGAGCCATTCTATAAGGAAGAATTGAAATAGGTTGTGTATCGAGAATGTCACACCCCGAGTCTAAACCCTGGATGTGGCCGGCACTAGAGAACAATTGCTGGTCCACAGCGAACCCTTAGCCTGGCTCAATATTTAGTAGAAGACTTACTCAATAATAAGGTCACCTCAAACGTAACTCAACTCATAAAGATATAATTACTAAAAATAGTTTTACTGTGTATACTCTGAAATACTCAATAACATAACTGTTCAACTCAAATCTTTAAAATAGCACAAGGGAAATGGGAAAAATGCCAGAAATTCAATTTTTTATGAAGCCTCTAAATACTATGAGGGAAGTCAGGACAAGACCTATGACATCCTAACAAATAGAAAAGTAAATGTGGAATCTTTCTGAAGAAAGGAGGCTCACCAAAGCTATCTGAGAATGCAAGTGGTAACAACGGAGCGCCTGTTAATGACCCTGAATACATGTATATGCATCATGAAAAGATGCAGGTAGAATGTCATCAGTACATTGAATGTACGAGAATGAAAAGGGAAAACACTGGAACATAACAGATAAGCATGAACCAGTAGAAAGGAAGACATGCTCAACTCATCTCAACTCAACTCAACTCAGCTCAAGAATACTCAACTCAATAAGAAAGCAACAACAAAAATGCAATATATATATAGTTTTTTTTAAAACAGTAGATAATAAATCAATGTATATAAAAATAAAATAATAAACTCATTACATATATTTGGGAGATTGTCTAACCGACAACCATCATTATGAGCTACGTGATGATTGTAATACCCCAAAACTAGTAAATTGAACTAGAGAGTTCTAGAGCCTTGTGTTAGGAGTTTAGAGTTTGATATGAGGGATAAGATCATAAAATGATTTCCTGTACTTAGAATGAGGGTTTTAGGGTTAGGTCATCAAGGTACGACCCCCAAGGCCAAACCAAGGGGTCCTTGAGGAGGACCCCAAAATAGCCCAAAAGTTGTTAAAAACAACAGCCTCCCACAAAGGACATCCACGAGCCGTGGATGGACCCACGCCCCGTGGGTCAAGGTCTGACCTCCCCTATAACTTTTAGCCCCAAAACCTTACCCACGAGTGACCAGTATTGTTGGTAGACCCACCCACAGTCCGTGGGTGTGGTTTCGTGGGTGGGGAAGATTTTTAGTAAAATTGTTTTAAGTCTGGAGTTAGGGGTTAATTCCTTATTAGTTAGGGGTTAAGTAGGTATGGTTAGATATCTATTTAACCTCCTATATATAACTAATAGACCCCCAATTAAGTCATTACTTTTAGATTCAAGAGAACCCAAACTCCCTCTCAAATATTTCTCTCTCTAAAACTCCATAGAAGAAGAAGAAGAAAGTGAAGTCTAGGGTTTAAGGGGCTTACTTTTATACTCAATTTCATGGTGAATATTCATAAGGTATGTTAGCTTATTCATCTATGGGTTCTTCCACCCATAGAGCCCCCTAGGTTTCCCCTAATTTTGAAGAAAAAACCCCAATCTAGTGTGGGTAGTGTTGAAGTTTGATTCCAATCAAGTGGATGATACTTAATTATGATTGATTTAATATTGAGTTGTGATATTATGATGAATTTATGTGATTTCTATGGTTAAACCTAGCCTAATTGATAGAATTGATATTATGTGGGTTTATGCCATGATAGGTGAAATTGAGGATTCATAGGTGATCTTCTAAAATTAATGTCATGTATAGTAATTGTTGAAGATTAGGATCATATAGATATGAATTGAAATATACTTTATTAAATGTGATGGATCATGATTGGTAAAGTTAATATTGAACCTTTGTGATAAATCATGACTAGAATTTCTTAAAGATGAAGCTTGTGACTTGAATGTCTTGTGATCTAGATAGGTATGATTATATAATGAAGTAAATATTTGAGAGTAAGGCTCGTAGTCATGAATGTTGAATCACTAGGGCTTTAAGAGTAAAGCTATTGTGAGGAATATGAGGATAGTAGGTAGAACTGTGGTGAAAAGTCTATACTCACCTAACCTACCTTATAAATGCTTGAATGTATAAAGTGATAGAATCACTTGAACATGGATTTGTTGTCAAGGACATCATTCCATGAGACATGAGTATTAATCAAGGCTTAATAGTGTAAATCTTGGGGTGTATGGTTGGCCTCAAGTGGATATTGACAATGAGATAGAGTGTCAGACAAGATAGGGTCTGGGGTCTAAGTTGAAAGGAGGACCACACCTAGTTGATGTGAGGACTATCCAAGTTAAAGGGGGAACTCTTACGTAGTAGAGTGTGGGTTTTCCCAAAGTTAGGTCTCATGAGATGGAAGCCTCCACATAGTTGAATTAAGGTTTCTATTAGCAATCTCCATATCCAATGAACTAAGACTTACTTAAAGAAGTACCTCATAGTGTTCAAAAGCATAAATGGACTTAGACATTCTTAAGGAAGTATCTCATAGGGTCCATGTTAATAATGAACTTAGATGTGCTTAAGGGAGTACCTCATAGTGTTCTAAGGTCTAAAGAAAGGAACTAGTTTCCAACCAAGAAGTATGAGTTTGAGAACGTAAAGGTTGTACTTAGCATGAATAGTATTATGTGATTCTAGTCATGCATTGCACAACTATGACTTAGGGTTAATCAAGAAAGTGTTCTCTTGTATGATGTATGTCGAGATATTATTGTGCTAGAGTTGCCTTCCTTGTTAGTACTGACTAAAGGTGAGAGATTCCCTTGGTTATGAGAATTAAGCTAAAGGATGAGATCCTAAGGTGATTAGTATAATGGCCTAAAGTGGTACTTAGTGTGAGTGGTATTATGGGATGTCATTCATGCATTGCACAATTATAGGTTGAAGCTACTTATGAAAGACTAAGATGTGACTATGCATACAAATTATGATTAAGATGACCAAAAAGGGATACTTAGCTTGGATCGTATTATGGGATGCTATTCATGCATTTCATAAGTATGGTTTGAGGTTACTTGAGAATAGTCCTTTATGATATGAATGACTAAGAGTAGAATAATGCTTATATGATGCTTATGTTGGAGACTTTGCTTATTATTATGATGTTGTCTCTTATGCTTATAATTGATGTTTTGATGAAGTATTTCATATGATTAAGGATTATGTCTTATATTGACTAACCCTTATCTTATGCTCTTATGTTATTATGCTAGCTAACATATTTAGTACATTTTGTACTAACACATACTTTCCTACATTCTTATCAAATGTAGAGTTTCAGAGATTGAGTTCCTATCGTGAGGCTAGGTTTCTAAGGAGAAAAGGAGTTGAAGACTTCGTGAGTCCTCATAGGTTCAAGGACAAAACCCATTATTTCCTTCATGTATTTTATTTTCATGTTGAAACTATTGTACGGACAGTGTCCCAAAGATTTTAATTCAAGTTGAGTTTTAGATGATTTTGAGACAAAAGTGTAGTAAAGACTTCCGCTTGCTTTTATAAAAGACTTCGATTATATGGATAAAGTTTTTAAAATTTTCGTACTAATCTATTATCTTATGTTATGATATGCTAAGGAATTGTATGAGACATCTTTGGGGTCAAGTACGCCATGTTACATCTAGGGTGTACCCCTGGGTCATGACAATGATACATCATCTCGCCACGCTGCCAAAACTATACTATACCTTGCCAGAGTATAGGACATCGTCAACTAAGTGGATCCACTAAGCTATGCTTAAAAGTCAATAAAGAATCATCTAAAAAGTATGATACATTACCCATGCTACATACATGGTTTATGTGGATTTTTAGTTGTCTAAACTTATCTCCATATCAGTGCTCAATACTACTACTATATATATATATATAGACTCAAAAATGCCTCATGAACTCATTTAAAAATCATGGTTTCCTCTTGTTTTAAATGTAAAAGTGTTACATACTTGGGAATACTTATTCCCCTCATACTCATTTCGAAATATGAACTCAACGGTCCTCATTCTCATACTCATAACTCAAGTCTTAAAACAAGTTATAAATAATTGTAGAAGACTGCTCAAAATAACTCAAACGGACTCCCTCGAACTTTACTCTTAACTCTATCTTTAATTTGAAATATGAATTCAAGAGTTATGATTGGGGTATATAGGATCATTCAATGATTAATGAAGATTTAGATAATTAGAATTTATAAAAGAGAGAAGACACGAGTTGAAAGAACTCATACGGGATGGAGAACAAAGAAGAAAGGGGCCAGACGACCCTAGCGTACTAATGGCATAGGGCGCCAGACCTCAAACTGCACTGCGGGTGTGGCACGCCAGGCCCTAAACTATTGAACTATAGTTTGGGCGCACTTCTGGTGCGGCGCCCCACTCCCAACCTAAATTTTTGACGAATTGTTTTACTCAATTCAAGGACTAATTTATCTATAATCGAAATGTTTACTCTAAAGCTTGTTTAGATTCACAAACCCAACAAAATTCATTGAAAACCGACTCAAATCACATCAAGAGCAACACTCATTCTCAAAATCCTCACCTAAAGAACTCAACAAGACTCCATTGACAAAGAATAAAGCAAAACCTCAAGAACTTCTCAAGAACTCGAATCAAGAATTATCAATTACAAATCTATGGATGAATTTACATGATTGACATGAGGGTGAATAAACCCAATACTATGAAAACTTGCATACCTCGAAAGAACTAAGTTCTTTGCAAAAATCTTCAAAGCTTTCAAGAATCTTGAATGTTCTTCTTTTTCTCCTCTTAAACTTCTCTAAAAAAACCTAAGCTTTTTTGGAATGACTAAAATTGATTCCAATCAGTTTAGATCCCTAAAAGGGTGTAAAAATGTGAAGGCCTAATGGAGTAAGGAAAAGACCAAAATACCCCTCTTTAAGATGGATGAATTCCCTTAAGTAGAAAAGCTACACTCAAACGGCCATTTCTCCTTCATCCAAAATTGGAAATTAGCAAACTCAGCGGTATTGGAAAGAGGACTCAATGACCTTCTTTTTGATATCTCATGGGTTACTGACTCTTCCTGTGTTGAAAGTTATGTTAGTTTGAAGTTGACCAAAAACTCACTATTGAATAGTAACTTGTATCTATCTCAATTTAGCTTTTTCTAAGACCAAGGTGTTACAACATGTCTCCCTTGGGAACATTCATTCTCGAATGAGATTACTCTGAATAGAATTGTGGTGGAAACATCTAACCCCCAATTCAAACACCTAACATTCAATTTAATACAACTTAGCATATCAATTTAAATAGTGTTTTTGAACGAGTCCTTACCTTGGTCTGGAATTTGTCCGGTAGCACAGAGATGTAGGTATCTCTTTTTCATATCTCCTCAGCCTTCCAAGTAGCTTCCTCAACAAACTTATTCCTCCGTAAGACCTTGAATAATGCAACCTCCTTGGTTCTTAACTTGCAAACCTGACGATCAAGAATCTGAACGGGTATCTCCTCATAAGATAGGTTATCCTTAATACCAATATTTTCAATAGGTATGATAAGTGAAGGATTGCCCATAAACTTATTCAATATAAAAATGTGGAATACCGGATGGACTGTTGCTAAGTCTAATGGTAGCTCAAACTCATAACCTACATTTCCAATTCTCTTGGATATCTTGTAAGGACCAATATACGGGGGACTAAGCTTCCCCTTCTAACCAAATCTCATAAGACCCTCCATGTTTGAAACCTTCAAGTAACACAATCATCCACCTCAAACTCCAAGTCTCTTCTCCTAACATCTGTATAGGATTGTTGAAGAGTTTGCACTGTTTTAAACCTTTCTTGAATGATATTCACTTTCTCCATAGCTTGATGAACCAAGTCTAGTCCTATCAACCTAGATTCACCGAACTCAAACCATCCAATAGGAGGTGTACATCTTCTCCCATAAGGAGCCTCATAAGGAGCCATTTGGATGCTAGAATGATAGCTATTGTTTTAAGACACAGGAACTCCATGAGGTCAGACTGTCTCTTGATTATATAATCTGGCATAATCTTCTATTGAATAGGTAGTCTTTACTGGTAAGAAATGTCTGATTTAGTCATCCAATCTACAATAACCCATATCAAATCATGATGTATGCGAGATCGCGGCAACCCAGTAATGAAATCAATATTGATCATATCCCACTTCCATTACGGAAGATTTATATTCTGAGACATACCGCCAGGCCTTTGGTTTTCTACCTTGACTTGTTGGCAATTCGATCCCTTAGCAATGAACTCCGCAATACACCTCTTAATACTACTCCACCAATAGACTTCTGTCAAGTCACGGTACATCTTTGTGGAACCGGGATGGATAGAATATTTGGAGCTATGATCTTCCTCCATGATCCTTTCTTGGAGTTCATCTACCTTCGGTAACACAATCTATCTTGATACCTCAACACACCATCTCCCCCTAGTTCAAAAGTCATCACTTTCTGCGTATGAACATGTACCTTTAATTCAAGCAAACCATGGTCTTAATTTTTTCTCTTTCACTTCAAGCACTAGTAATGATTCTGCCCCATTCATCACCACAACTCCACCTTCATTGGAATCAAACAACCGGACTCCCAATCATGCAATTCTGTGCATATCCTTGGCCAATTCTTTATTGCCCTCCTAAACATGGGCAGTACTACCCATAGATAACATGCTCAAAGCATCAAAAATAACATTAGCCTTACCTCGGTGATAGAGAATACTCATGTCATAATCCTTGAATAACTCCAACCACCTACTCTATCTAAGATTAATCTCTTTTTGACTGAAAACATACTGGAGACTGTTGTGATCGGTGAAAACATCTACACGAACACAAAACAGATAGTGACGCCATATATTCAAAGCAAATACTACAACAACTAATCTAGATCATGTGTTGTGCAATTCTTCTCATGAATTTTAAGTTTTCTGGAGGCATACGCTATAACCTTACCATTATGCATCAATACACAACCAAGTCCAACTCTGAATGAATCACAACACACAACAAAGCCTTGTGAACCTTCCGATAGTGTCATCATTGGGGCAGTAGTTAACCAGGTTTTCATTTCCCGAAAGCTTTTTTCACAATCTTCAAACCATTGAAACGTACCTATTTTTTTAGTCAACTTAGTCAAAGAGGACGAAATTGATGAAAACCCCTCAACAAACCTTCTATAGTAACCATCCAATCCCACAAAACTCCTTATATCAATTGGAGATGTCAGTTTGGGCCAGTTCTGTGCTGCCTCAATCTTTTGAGCGTCAACTTGAATCCCTTCTCCAGATACAATGTGGCCTAAGAACACCACAGACTTAAGCCAAAACTTACACTTGGAAAATTTGGCATACAACACCTTATCTTTCAGAGTTTGAAATACTATTCTGAGAGGACTAGTATGATCCTCCTCAATCCTTGAATAAATCAGAATGTCATCAGTAATCACGATAACAAACATATCAAGATATGGCTTAAATATTCTTCTATTCATAAGGTCAATAAAAGTTGTAGGAGCATTAGTCAAGCCAAAAGACATAACCAAAAACTCATTAGGAATCTGGAACGTAACTACTCGAGTTTTACAATCACCTGAGGTATAAAAAGTATAGAGCCAACTCATACCTAGAATAACATCAAAGTCCACCATGTCTAACTCGACTAAGTCAGCCATGGTGTGCTTGTGATTGACAAAGCTGACACAATCATGCTAAACTCACTCAGCTATAATAGACTCACCAAAATGTGTGGAAACACTAAAGGGCTCAAGAAGTCATTTGAAAAGAATATCGAATCTCATAGCAATATACGGAATAACAAAAGATAGACCCGCACCTCGATCAAGTAATGTGTATACGTCAAAAGTAAAGACTTTGATCTTACCTGTGACAACAACTTGTGAATTCTCCTGCTCTTGGCGAATTGTTATAGCATACATACAATTTTCTCCTCCGCCTATCCCTGAAGTAGCTCCTCTAGGTCTAGCTTTGTCCGTCGAAGGAGCTGAAGAAGATTGGGCTCTATTGCCTCCATTACCATTACCTTGCCTATTCTTAGGGCACTCTCTCTCATGAAGTGACCTTTATGCCGAAAGCTGAAGAAACCATTGGAGCTATCAGGACACGCTCCTTGGTGGTTTATTCAACACTTAGCACATGTAGGAGTCGAATTGGCCCCTTGTGCCACACTATCCTGAGATTGAGCAGGTCGAGCTATGGAGTTCCTGGAATTCTGATTATTGAACTCACCTCTGTTCTTTAGTGCAGGTGCACTAGTAGATGATGGAGCAAGTCCAGTTGGCATTTGTTGAAAAAATAATCGGTTCGCATTATCGGCCTTCTGTTGTCCAGACTCATTACCTAATGTCTTAGCCTTCTTATTGCGGAACTCTTCCCTGTCTCTCAAATTGTCTTCCTCAACATGTTGCACATGGATTATAAGCCTTGCTACGTCCATGTCCCCTATCAACATAGCAACCTTACCCTCTTTTCTTGAGAAGAGGGACAGTCCAGACACAAATTCATCCTGCTTCTCATATCAACAATTATCTTCGGAGCCTAACAGGATAATTGAGTAAACATGAGACTGTACTCATGCACACTAATTAAATCCTGCTTAAAAGTGATAAATTATCTTACCTTTGCCTCTCTCAGCCCATGGGGAAAACTCCCCATAAAGGCACTTTCAAATACAGTTGCACTCACAATTGCTGCCCCTTCAGCCCTGCTCTTTTTCCATTGGTCATACCAAATACTAGAAACACCCTTCATCTGGTATTGAGCTAACTTCACTCAATCAACATCAGCAATGCATAACCTCGAACACCTTCTTGAACTCCTCCACAAAGTTTTCCAGATCCTTAATAAAATTTTACCCTGTGAATTCTGGAGGATTCATCCTCCAGAACTCACGGATCCAGGATGTATCAGTTTTATCCTGACAAACCACTCTTTGTTGACCAACTTGATTGTCACAACTTGACTCAACATCCAGATAGTATCCCAAAACTCATCATTAGTGACCTCTCCTAGGGGTTGCACTTCTGGTGCATTGGGTACCCCTTGATCCTAAGGATCAATATTTCTCCTAGCAGGACGACCTTGAACAACTTTTCATGGAGGCAAGATCTGAAATATATGCGCAAGCACGAATTAGAAAGAAACTTTTAAACAGTAGAACTCTATCACACGAAAAGAGTATGAAAGAAGGGAAATATTTCCTAAATGTTGTAGCCTACTAATTATGGATGTGGCGCGCTTCACACTGATAACCATAACTCTACAGACACGGCTTCATAGACACCATAGGACTCTTGAACCTCGTGCTCTCATACCATGTTTGTCACGCCCAGAGTCTACACCCTGGACGTGGCCGACTCTCGAGAAACATCGCTGGTCTCCAAGAGAACCCTTGGCCTGGATCAATACTCAACGGAAGACGTACTTAATTATATTGGAACCTCAAACGTAACTCAACTCATAACGATATCATTACTAAAAATAGTTTAACTTAGTATACTCTGAAATGCTCAATAACATAACTGATTGTCACGACCCGAGAGCATCCCTTGTCGTAACACGGCGTATTCAACCTCGAAGAAGTCTTATACAAGCCCTTAGCATATCATGAACATTAAAGCATAGAGAAATAGCAGAAAATTTAAAACTTTTCTTTACAATTGAAGACTTCATAAAATAAGACAGAGTCGAGTCTATGACACTATGTCTCAAACCATCTATAACATTAGAATTAAATCTCTTTTAATACAAACTTAGGGACACGGTCCTTACATAAATCTAATAAACATAAAGTAAAGACATAAGTGAACAAGGTGGGTTCGTCCTCGATACTATGAGGAATCCCCAAGTCTTCATCTCCAAGATCCTTACAAACCTATCTTCCAAGGATAAGACACCACATCTCCAAACCCTACACTTTGTAGAAAATGTAGAAGAAGGAGGTTAGCACGAAAATGCACCAAGTATGGAAGCCATGCACAAAACCATTAAAACATGCATAAAAAGGGGAATTTAGTTGAAACCGTGCATTATGCACTTTTGAACATCATCTTGATAGAGTTGGAGAATAAAAAGTCACAAGCAATGCACATATAGTTCATCAAAGCACAAAGGATGATAACATCACCATAAGCATAGTCTCTGAACATAGTCTTAATTCAATATCACCCATTACAAGACATAATACTTATGCATAGTCAAATATCAAGGTCATTACATCATAATAGAACAACTACATAAGTAACCCTAGGTTTGCACTTGTGCAATGTGTAGACAAAGCCCCATAACCGCATCTACACTAAGCACTCCCTTTAGGTCACCATGCTCATACTTAGAATACATTAGTCACATGCATAGTTAATACATATAAACAACAGACATTCATAATCACATAACTCATATCAAGGGATGTAGATCATAGAATATATTCAAATGGAACATGCAACAACTCATGAATCATCATAATAGAAGAGGGAACCAAACCATGACTACTCTTGAAGACTACTCATCAAACATGAGTAGCATTCCATATTACCCCTCACTCAAAGTAGGTCCTCTGGAGAAGCCAATAGTCATAGTTCATGCATCTCATTTATAGTTAATACATCTTAGTCATATTTCATATACTTCATATCGTAAGTAAACGACCCTCATAACCCCTTCACAAGTTCACTTCTGCAATGTACATATGAAGCCCCATACCCCCACATATACTAAGCAAACCCATCAAGAAGTCATAAGTGTAGTGCACATGCATAATTCATTTTAAGTGAAGTCATTCTTAACATTCTTGTATGCCATATATTCATAAGATGTCATACATATAGGACTAACACAAGAACTCCTCTTAAGACCCACTTGTGCAATGTATAGTTAAAGTCCCATACCCTTACTTATACTAAGTAGTATCTCTCAAGAAACCCTAGTTAGAGTCCATGTCCTCATTAACAGGTCATTTTCATATCTTAGTTCATTGTTACAAGATTGGGAGATTTTTTGCCATAACCGACATAGACTATGTGAGCTACATGAAATCTGGTGTCTTCCTCCCACACCGAAAAGAGAGTGTTCAACTTGCCAAGGTAGAACATTGGTACATTATAGAATCTAGGTAGATCAACGAGCTAACAATCCTATGTTGGCACATAGTTAAGGGATAAGAAGATTGCTTCTAGAAACCCTATTTATGCTTCATAACATTGTAGTTTCCACCTCATGAGACCTCTTTAGTGGAAACCTTACACCTTGGTGAAGGAATCCTATCTCATATACATATCCTCTCGGTGCTAAGCACAAACTACCCTCTATGAAGTAACATTTAGTCTTTACTTAAGTCATTTTTATGGAAGAATGCACTAGGCACTTAAACCAACATATATCATAATACCTCATAGATTCCTTGGGTGAGAATGTCCTTTCAACCTTAGAACCAACATATATCACAATATGAGAAAACCTTTCATATTATATGCATAGTATGTTCATGACAAAAGCCTTTCATGCAACATATAACACTACCATTATATCAACCTATCATGTGTAGTCATAGCATATCGTACATAGTCATATTATCATGGTCATTTACGTTACATGCATATTAGTATGTAAAGGTGCATATAAGAACTGGCCTTTCAATTGACACCATAAACACATCATATTCATATTTATGCATGGTGTGTGTGTGTAATTTTCCTTACAATGGCACAACAACAACAACATTATCATCATAGACGCTTCCCTTCAAAAGAGGCCACAACATGTACATCATATCCCATCTCATGCACAATCAACATATATTGCATTTAAGGATCTTAGACCATGTAGATCAACATATCTAATATTCATTACAATAGACATGGATACATTCATCATTCAAGTAGATCATTGATGGCATGTAGAGAATCATATACTCATATAGGGGGATATGTGGGTACGGTCCTTCCACAAGAGCACCTCATACAATTCAACATGCATAAAACCACAATGATCATAACATATCATTCGTATTCATAATGTATCATACTTTAGTCATATCTAGGGTTGTAAGGAAGAGGGACCTTATCTCAATACTACAATTCATATTGACAAGTAAGCACCTCCACCATTAGTGGATCAATCCATCAATCTATCACAATTCTATATCAATTCTACATTAACAACGAAATTAGGTCAACTTACCCTTTTCCAAAGCCATAATCACCATTCCTCAATTCTCCAACAATTCTCAATAGATAAGCATAGATAGTAATAGAAATCAACTATACAACTCAATCTACGCATGGTTCCATCAATATTGAATCATAACCAATAAACCCACTTCATAACCCAAATTTAGGGATTTTGTGAAATCATGGTTTCATGGAGTTTTTTATCTTAAAACACCAATTAAACATCAATAATATCATATTTGATCATTTGAAATTGTTTCATGGAAGAACCTATGAGTTTGAGTGAAAATTGGACTTTTTCATAAACTTTGAAAACATGAAATCTATTTTCAAATTGGCTCTAGGGTTATATCTTGCCCTAGATAAAGGAATCCCATACCTTAATGAAGAATCTCCATGAAATTTAGGGAAGAACCTTGAGAATCTACAAACCCTAGCTCCAATGGCTTCTTCTTCTTCCTTGAGCTTAGAGAGAAATATTGAGAGAAGATGGGTTTTATTTTGGTTCTAATTGGAGTGACTTAATTGAAGGAATTTAGGTCTTAAAGGTATAAATACTTGTTAGGATAAGAGCAGAAAGCGTTAGCTTTAGTTTAGAAAAGATTTACTAAAAGACCCTTCATAAAACTCCAACTTCTAGCCCTTTCATGCTGAAGCTCGCCTTTTGACACACTTTGGCTCGTCAAGCAGTTAGGCGACTCGCCTAATGCTCCTTAGTCCGCCCTATTTAACAGCAAGCTCCAAAAATGGGCAGTGCTTCTCTATTTCGGGCATAACTTTTTACCCCGAGATCGGAATTGGGCAAACTTGGTGGCGTTTGAAAGAGGACTTAAAGTCCTTTCATTGGATAGGCAATGTCCCACCTAATGCATTTTTAGCTAACAGATATCATCATTTGAAGTTGACCCTACACTCCAAGTCAAGTGAAAAACCCTTCACGACCTTGCTCGCCCAATGGACCCTCTTAGCTCGCTAAGGGCACTAGGCGAGTCGCCTAATGCACCTTGGTTTCTCCCATTTTAACAGTAACTCACTTTTTGGGTAGCTTCACTAGGCGATGGGGAGGGTCAATGGGCGAATCGCCAAATCCTTTGGCGACCCACGACCTTGTCCGCCCATTTTTCCAGCATCTTAGGCTCGGGGAGGCAGCCATCTAGGCGACCAAGCACACTTTGGCGCATCGCCAAGTGGCTTGGGCAACCATGCTGCCAATCGCCAACTCATCCTCATAGAGAAACAAGTTCTCCCTAAGTTCCATAAACACACACATTATCTCTAGTTCAACCTAGACACCAACTAGAGGTTATGCCAACTCACACGATGAGGCTCTAGTTTAGCCTATTGATTTAGGCAAGCCTTAGCTAGGTCTTACTAGTTCGTATGGGGTGTTACACTGATCAACTCAAATCTTTAAAATACAACAAAGGAAATGGGAAAAATGCCTCAACTCCAACTTTCCATGAAGCCTCTAAATAATATGAGGGAAGTCAGGACAAGACCCATGACATCCTAAAAACTTGAAAGTATATGTGGAACCCTTCGGAATCAAGGATGCTCACCAAATCTTACTGGACTACATGTGGTATCAATGGAGCGCGTGTTCATGACCTTGAATACATGTATCTGTATCATGAAAAGATACAGGTAAAATGGTGTCAGTACATTGAATGTACGAGCATGCAAGGGGAAAACACTAGAACATAACATATAAGCTTGAACTGGTAGAAAGGAAGACATGCTCACCTCATATCAACTCAACTCAACTCAACTCAAGAATACTTAACTCAACTCAACTGAAGAATAATCAAATCAATATGAAAGAAACAATAAGATGCAATATATATAAAGTTTTAAAAAAATAAATAGTAGATAATAGCTCAAAGTATATATAAAAATACAATAAGAAATGCCTAACTCTTGTTTGAGAGATTCTCTAACTGACAACCATCACTATGAACTACGTGATGATGCATCATCTCGCCCTCACTGCCAGAATTGTCCTATACCTTTCCGGAGTGTAGGACATCCTCAACTAAGTGGATCCACTAAGCTATGCTTAAAAAGAAATAAGGATTCATCTAAAAAGTATTATCCTTACCCATGTTGGCATACATTATTTGTAAGTATTTTGATTTGTCTGAAATCATCCCCATATCAGAGCTCAATACTACTCTTAATAATATATATAACTCATGCTCATATGTTTAAAAACATAAATCCTCCTCAATTTGACATAATTATTTTAAAGGGTTCTCTTAAAAGAGAATATTCTCAAAAACTCCTCATGAACTCATTTAGATATCATGGTTTGCTCTTGTTTTAAATGTAAAAGTATTACATCCTTTGGAATACATAGTCCTCTCATACTCATTTTGAAATATGAACTCAACTCTCCTCATTCTCATACTCATCACTCAAGTAATAAAACAAGTTATAAATAATTATAGAAGAGATTTCAAAATGACTCAAAAGGACTCCCTCAAACATTCCTCTTAACTCTACCTTGATTTTGAAATGTGAATTCAAGATTTATGAGTAGGATATATAGGATCTCTCAATGATTAATTAAATACTTAGATAGTTAGTATTTCTAAAAGTGCGAAGACAAGACTTGAAAGAACTCATACAGGATGGAGAACGGAGAAGAAAGGGGTCTGGCGTATTGCTGGTGTAGGACGACTGGCCTCAAACTACTTAAGGTTTGGGGCGCATTACTGGTGCGACACGCCAGGCCCCAAACTACTGAACAGTAGTTTAGGCGCACTGTCAGCGCGGCGCCCCACCCCTCAGCCAAATTTTTTATGATTTTTTCTTGCTCAATTCAAGGCCATATTTGTCTAGAATCTAAAGGCTTACTCCCAAACTTTATTAGATTCACAAACCCAAAAACAATTATCGAAAATCCACTAAAATTATATCAAGAACAACACTAATTCTCAAAATCCTCACCTCAAGAACTCAACAAGACTCCATTGACAAATAATGAAGCAAAACCTCAAGAACATCTCAACAACTCGAATCACCCAACATCAATTACGAATCTATGGATGAATTTAAATGATTGGTGTGAGTGTGAACAAACCCAACACTATGAAAACCTACATACCTAAAAGGAACTAAGTTCTTGGCAAAAATCCTCAAATCTTGCAAGAATCTTGAATGATCTTCTTTTTCTCCTCTTGAACTTCTCTCAAAACACCCTAAGCTCTTTTGGAATGACTAAAACTGATTCCAATCAGTTTAGACCCCTAAAAGGGTGGAAAAATGTTAAGGCCTACTGGGTTAGGAAAAGACCAAAATACAAAAATAGATGAATTTCCTTAACTAGACAGGTTGTACAAGAACGACCATATCTCCTTCATTTGAACTCACAATTTAGTAAACTCAGTGGCGTTGGAAAGAGGACTCAACGTCCTTTCATTTGATATCAGATGGGCTACCAAACTCATCTTGTGCTGAAAGCTATGGTCATTTGAAGTTGACTCAAAACTCACAATTGAATTGTAACTTGTATCAATCTTAATTTAGCTCTTTCTAAGACCAAGGTGTTGCATAGAAGGAGATCTATTCCAATGTCGATTTCCCATATGGGAGGGACTCTGAGAAAATCTTCTGGAAACACATCTAGAAACTCATTTACCATTGGGACTAACATAAGATTTGGGGTTTCTTAGTTTGAATCCTTAACCTGAATAAGATGATAGATATACCCTTTAGAAATTATCTTACTGTCCTTAAGGTAAGAGATAAATTGACAAGTAGGCATTGAGTTACTACCCTTCCAATCTAAGACTGGCTCATTGGGAAACTCAAACCGAACGTTCCTAGTTCTACAATCGACTGAGGCATAAAATTAATGTAACCAATCAGTCCTATAATGATATCTAAATCATACATTTCTAACTCTACAAGGTCTGCTGAGGTGACTTTCTTGGAAATTGTGATAGGAGAATTTATGTATACCCGTCTAGCTATAACTCGGTTACCAACTGGAGTAGAGGATGAGAAGGGTTCTGAGAGAGTGTCTGAATTGACACCAAAGTTTAGTACTATATAAGGAGTCACATAAGACAGTGTAGCCCCTAGGTCTAACAATGCATTAACATCTAAATAGAAGACTTGTAACGTCCAGGGACCGCATCAGGAGAATCTCCCTAGTCTTGGCGAGTCGGAAGAGCATACAGCCTGTTCTGGCGCTAACTGCCACCTTTACCAGATGAGGCACCCTGCTGAGGGGGACGACCTGCTGGCACTGCTAAAGTGATAGACTGAGTCTTTTTACCTAATTCTCGTTGATTGGGAGAAGGCAAATCCTTTAACCTATGAACAAACTTGCCATACCCTAAACACCCCTCTCTGCTAGCAAGACACTCACCTGGAATATTCTTACCACACTTTGGGAATGTTGGAAAAGTACGGTTACCTGAAGCACTCCCCTGTGACTTAGATCCTAATTCCCTTGCTTTCTGATCTTGTCGTAACATGGGGGATGGAGTGCTAGTTGATGAAGGTACTGGGGATATAGACCTGTGATGAAACTGTGAGCAATTTCCACCCCTCGACTTTTGCTGAGAGTATTAATAATTACCCATTTTGGCCTCTTTTTTTTATCCTTAGCAATCTCCCTAAGCTTATCTCTCTCAACTTGCTGAGCATGAGTCATGAGTCTGGAGTTATTCATATCCCATAAAAGCATAGAATTCCTGCAACCGGTCTTTACTAAACCGGAAACTCCAAACAAGAACTTTCTCATTTGTGCCCTCGAATCAACAACCATATGAGGAGTATACCTAGAGAGCTGAGTGAACTTCACCCAGTATTCTTGGACTGACATTGAACCCTTCTTAAAATTCATAAAATCCTGGGACTTAGCCTCCCTTAACTCTCTCGGGAAGAACCTATCCAGAAAATCTCCAATAAAACAGTCCCATGTCGATGGAGCTGCATTTTCACCCCTGCATTCATTCCACTACGTGTACCAAATATAAGCCACGTCCTTGAGTTGATAGGATGCAAGCTCAACACTCTTAGTACCAGTCACTTGCATTACTCAAAGAATCTACTTAACCTCATCAATGAAGTTCTTTGGGTCCTCACCAACCTTCGACCTTAGAAATTCTAGCAGATTCATACGAACAGAGTCTCGAACCCTTGGTGTGGCTGATCCACCAGTGGTGTTTGTAGGAACTGGGGCCTTCAGATTGTTCTGGTTGTCTACTGTTAGAGCCAATAGCTTGAATGCGTTACAGAACTCTACATTTGTAACCTCATGATTCGGGACTGGAGGAACGACATTAGCATTGCAGGAATTAGCATTGCAGGAATTAGCATTCTGTGTGTTAGCTATATGAGGAGGCATGATCTAAAATGCTTATCGACAGATTAGAAAGGAAAAGTGAATCACACCTCACGTATGATAAGAATGGAAAAATAAATGAAGTTTTTCTTAGAACACTTAGAAGACTCCCCCTCATAGATGTGGAGGTCTTTACACTCATGAAAGAGACTCTGCTTAGTGCGGCTTTAAGCCACCCTAGGACTTCTGAACATGATGCTCTGATATTAAGTTTGTCACGACCCAAGGTAACTCCCTAGACGTAACAGATGACCTAGGATCACGAGTGACCCTAAGCTAACAATGAGTCTGGCATGTCAGATCACAAGCGTATTTACTAGATAACAAAGATAAACGGAAGCATAACTAATAACTGAGTCAAAACTAAGGACTCCAAATGAGAATAAATCTGAACATCTTAAGGGGAAACAACCTGAAACAACTTAAAACTTACTCTATGTCTAAAAGCCTCTACTACTGATGAGCAGATAAGACAAGTCTCCATCTAACTCTAAAAATAATGAAAAGAATGAAAGTAACTAAATAAACCAAGAATAATGAAATGTCCTCTAACTATGAGGACTCACCACTGAAGCTGTTGAATGTAAGTTGAGAGTCGAACTAAGCGTGATCTAGACATTGAGTGTCCTAACCTACATCATTAAATGATGTAGCACAAAGAATGCGTCAGTACTTGGAATGTACTGAGCATGTAGAATATAGATACTAAGTTGAATAATGATATAACTGAGCAATATAATAATGAATATGGAAATAAACTGTACGGAAGTTTAACTAAAATTTGAGCTAAATGCAATGACCAAGTCCTAATCATGTAACTAATATGTTGAACTGAATGTTGATAACATGGTCAATGCAATAAAAGTATAACTGTGGGATCTACTGAATCATGAGTTGATAAGTTATACAAGGTAGGATTCCAAATTCTATACATCCAAATTATACCAAATAACCAAGAATCATGTGTTTTAGATCGTGGGAACTATAACAAATAAAATCACAATAAATCTTCAAAATCTGGAAACCCTAGCCTTAACAGTTTATGAGAAATTGAAGAACTAACTTAATTCAAGGGACCTAATGTGTGAAAGGAACCCACTAGTGAAATCCCACATACCTGGTGACAAAATATACAGAGAAATCCTTTGGATTTCACAGCTGAACTTCGAAGAACACTCCTACTTGATCTTGGGAGTATTGGTCGATTTTTCCACTTCTTTTTGCTCTAAGTTGGGTGAGTTTTGGAGAATGATGGTTTTGGGTATTGTCTAACTAGATTATTAGGCTTAGACTGAGTAAAAACGACATAGTTTAGGCACCAAACAATGTAGTTTAAGTGCCCAACGCATAGTACAAAAGACCAATACGATCTTGACCTAAATGCTGCCGAAATGACTCCAAGACAGGCTTCACGAGCTGTAATGATGACCAACGCCCATCTAGCATCTCGTGAAGAATCCCTACCCGATAGGGCTTCTCTAAAATAGGAATAACATTTTCGAGATTGGCATAAAACAATTTTTTTGGCGTTGGAAAGAAGATTCAATGAATTTTAATTTGATAGGTCATGGGCCATCTATTTCATTTTGTTCTGAAAGATATGCTCATTTAAAGATGACCCTAAACTCTTAGTCTGACAAGTCCCCTTCAAAGATGACTTCACGGTCCGTGTGGAGCTTCATTGACTATTTAGACGTCTGTGGTGCTTAACAAGTAACTTTGGCAGTGAAATATCACTTAAAAGCTGATGAAATGACTTCAAGATAGGCTTCACTGGCCGTCTAAAGCTCCGCGACCCGTCAAGTGGGTCGTGAAGATGCTTTGATCGACATGGCTTCACTAAAACGAGCATAACTTCTTACTACAGGCTCAAATTAGGCAAACTTTATAGCGAAGGAAAGAGGACTCAAAGACCTTTAATTTGATAGGTTGTGGGCCACCTAAATTATTTTGTGCTGAAAGATATGATCGTTTGAACTTGACCCAAACTTCAAAGTCTGTCAAGCCTCTTTCACGAGCCACTTCATGACTCCTGTGAAGTTCCACAGACCTTCTAGTGGTCTGTGGTCATTCACAGTAGCCATGGTAGTTCTATGTCCCCATCACTGGCCACTTCAGGGCCTCTGTGGAGACCCACAGACCGTTTAATGGTCCGTTCTTTCACCTTTTGTTGGGTGCACAACCAAGAGCAGGGTGACGGGTCGTGGTCCTCTTCACGACACGTGGACCCCCTCTGTGGTTTTCCCTTCTCTTTTTTTCAATCACAGTTCTGATTTTTGATGTGTTACATGACCCACCTCTACATAACTTTGAAAAGTCAAGTGTACCACAACTTTATCTCCCTTTCTTTTGATGTAGGATTTTTATATTATTAGGAAGTACAATGACCCTGGGTCCAATGACCTTTCATACCATTATGATGATAAAAATTACCTTCAGATTTTGAAGACCTATTTGGAGAACCCACAATGTTCTCCTTTTCATAATTACCACAATGATTACTATTATATTATTGTCCATCCATGCCACTATTCATACATTCAATCACTTGTCATCTTTCAGACTTATTATTCATTGCCACCACATTTTATGATAAAATAGAGGAATTGGGAAGATTTCAAACTTATCATGTACTACTACCAAATTCGATTTAGTAAATGGAGCAAATTCAATCAGACAACTTTCATGACTTTTATTCATAATCTTAGTCATCAATATATCATCACTATGGTGCATTGAGACTCAAACTCCATGTATTACCCATATAAGGTGTGTTAGGCCATAATTCTATGAGACTCAAACTGTAACACCTCAGATCTCATAAGGGAGAAAATCATAGTTTTCAGAAAACTTGTCTTGGTACCAATGGAACCACCCACAGACCCTAGGTAGAACCAAAAGTCGTTAGTGGGGCTGTGGTTGGCGAGTTCAAGTTCCCATAATTGTCAAGGTTCCAGTTCTTAGTGACGGTTCACCAGGATGGTTCGTCAATCAATGCACGGCTAGGTAGGTATCGTTGGTTAGTCACAGACTTAGAAAAATTTCAAGAGCAAAAGATGTGACCTACGTTAGTGGTCCACGGTCTACAAATCGTACATGGGGTCCCATCATTAGGTTCCAAACTTAGGCATCTCTGATCCCACCAAAGGCCGACCAGTACGGTCCATGGTTGGACCTACAAACTGTAGGTCTGGCCATTGGTGAGGGTCAACAACTATTTAGATAAATAGTTTTTGGGTCAACTTGAAACGGTCATATCTTTTAGCAAAAAATGAATTAGGTGGCACATGACCTATCAAATTAAAGATAACTAAATCCTCTTCCCAAGGTCTTCAAATTTGCTAAAGTCCAAGCTCGGAGTAAAAAATTGCACTAGTTTTAGTAAAGCCCTATCTAGCAGACCTCGAACCACGCCCCAGTTGATGGGCAGTGGTTCAAATAATAATTTGCCAGTCTTGTAGTAGATGGACTTCGTCAGTTTTAAGTGAGGGTCGTTTTGGTCTTTTATCCTATACATGGGGTGCTTGAACTATGTCGTTTGATGACTAAAAAATAGTATTTTACTCAGTTTAAACCTAATAATCTAGTCTAACATACCTAGAACCCTCATTCTCCAAAAATCATCCAAGTTAGAGCGAAATGAATAGAAAGAGGCGCCAGTTTCTTTCAAGAAAAAAAGTGGTGTTCTTCAAAGTTCAACCCCGAAATCCAAAGGATTTCTCTGCAAATTTTGTCACAAGGTATGTGGGATTTCCCTAGTGGGTTCCTTTTATCCACTAAGTCCCTAGAATTCAGTTAATTCCTTGATTCTTCATAACTTGTTTAAACCTAGGGTTTGTAAAATCTTGGGAATTGTGGTGATTTCAGCTGCTATAGTATCCATAGTGTTAATAACATATTTTCTTGCAAACGTTGCTTAATTCCTTGTATAAAACATAGAACGCTAGTTTGTGTAAATTCTCTTAGTTCATGAATTATACTTTCTAGGTCAGTTAAATAAAAAATCATGCTCCATATTTCGAATGTCACATTCTTAGTATATAAATGTTGCATTCTCAGTTAGTATGTCATCATTTTAAGTTATTATGTACGGTCCATTTTAGCTTCATATGTATTTAGTTGGGAGTAGACTTAGCACTGAGTTGGACTCGGGTTCAGCGTACCCACATAGTCCGAGAACTACATGTCTGTGTAGGATTATATGTCCCCTCTATTGGGTATCAATATTAGTGATCACGCCAAAATCATGCCTATATACCCTTGGCAAGGCATATTGGGTCCTCTCGATAGGGCGTATACATCAAAATCAACCTTTAGCTCACGTGGTGTATGTCGGTTGATAGTAGCTCCCACATCATACTCTTGGTGCATTGACCAAGTTTTTAGCATTTACATCAGTATACACAGTTCAGCATTTTACCTTCTTGATTAGTACTTATTCATTGAATTTACTTAAATTTTCATTTATACTTCAGTACATATCTATATCCTTCTTCAGATTATATCATTTCTCAGTTACGCATTGTTCAGCTTATATATTTTGTTCATCTTAGCATATCTATACCATGCATACTCAATACATTCCAAGTACTGACACATACTTTGCGCTACATCGTTTCATTATGTAGGTTCAACCACTCAGCATCAAGATAACGCTTTGATTGATTCTCGGTCTGACTTCTGCAAATTTAGTAATGTGTCCTCATACTTCGAGGACAATAGATATGCTTTCCATTTTATTCTTTATATTAAGTTTTCATTTTTTGTTAGAGTTATCTGGGGGCATTTCCCAGCAACTCAACTCAGTTAGAGGTTTTTCATACATAGTAGTAGATTTAACTTGATTTGTTAATTGGTTGTTTCAGTGATCACTATATTTTTACTATAATTTATATATTCATACTAGTTGGGGTTTTCCCCATTTTCAGATATCCACTATTTTGTCTTCCACATAGTATATGTTTTACTCAGTAACTTTTATAGTATGCTTGATATATGCATGACTCAGGATAAGCTTGGGGTCACTCGTGATCCTAGGTCCCGTGTTAGATGTAGGGGTAGCCTCGAGGCGTGATACAAACCCAATCCTTATCATCATAGTACATCAAAACTCCAATTTTTGTCTTACCCACTTTGTGTGATGGCAATTGAATACATCGGCTTACCCTTAAATAATGGTATAATACACCGAAGTACAACATGACTCACCCTTTGAGCCTTTCAGAATAATCAAAATAATATTCAAACACATGCTACAAAAACTTTATACCTTCTTCCATTAAAGGAATTTTGTAGAGCGTGTCATATTCAACCAGTAGTAGTATATGCTTTTGATTTTTCGTCAATGTTAGTGAGTAAACACTATTGTATTCTAAATCATACAAAGATTCTAGAAAAAAGATATCTGATTTTATGCATATAATACATTGATTCTAGTAGTTATAATTTTTCCCTCTTGATTTTCATAACAAATCAGCCAGAACACGAGCTAAAGAAAAACTAAAACTCAATCTCAATTAGCTAGAGTCTCGTACTGATAACATGTTTTAAAATATAAGCTATATATTAATAGTAGTACATTGCTTATATTTTATAACAACCAGGGACAATTATGAATTTTAGTTATTTAAATGACATATTAACTAGGGAACAAAAACCTTCAATGCACCCTAAAGATTATGCAATAAGTTGAATACATATTAAGAATGTTTACCAAATCTCTTTGACCACCTATTTTTATATATTCTGCTTCACGCAATTTACAACTCAACAAGCTATCAATATTTTGCGAAGTTCTTATCAATCATTTTAGGGGTAAGGCACAAGTACCTCCTAGACTATGACAGAAATCCCAAAGACATACCTTAACTAAAATAAGGTCCTATTACCCCTGAACCCACCTATTTTGTAATTTTGTAAATCTTTTTAGCTTACGTGGAAATCAAACATCTCCCCCACGCCTCAATCACGTGGAGTCATGAAGTGTACCACGTAAGCCAAATATGTATAAAATTACAAAACAAATGAGTTCGGGGAGGTAATAGGACCTTATTTTAGTTAATGTGTGTCTCTAGGATTATAGTCATAGTGCAAGGGTGTAGTTGTGCCTTATCCCATCATTTTAACAATTGAATTATGATTAAACATATATTTTTTATATAATAGGGCATCTTTTTATACCTTTGAATTTCATTAGATCTAGAAATGATACATTAAATGAATCTTCTAGGTCTTTCAATATCAATAGGTTGCTTTTATCGTACTTCTACCTTCTTAGAGGATACAAGATCTCGGTTAGAGTACAAAAGAAGTATGTTATTGATTGCTTTCCTTATTCTATTTTTATGTGCGAATTATCTTAATGAAACCCTTTTTTTTTCCTTGTGTAAGGGTATTCATAACTTGTATCTATCTATTGTTAAATGATTTCACATAATAGTGTCTTGAGGATGGTCTCTTTGAAAAGGGGTCGTATTAGTTTGAATTAGTCATCCATGGTAAAGATTCAATAGTAGTCGTTGGCCTGTCCAAGCTAAGATTTATTGATGTGGTAAGGGGCATTTTGGTGATTTTCATTTAATTTTGACCTACTTGAGAGTTTTGTAGTGTTTACATGTGTCATCCTAATATTTCATGTTGCCATGTTTTTATAAAACTGTAATATTCCAAAAATTTCTATGTGAATATTCTAACCATTCTTCGTATTTGTATAGGTTCATACGTAGTGATTCCCAATTTTTCATGTATGTTAAGGCCTAAATATAAGCCTGGAAATGTGTTAGATGAGAATTAAGGTCATAAAGGACTCCTAGCATATGAAGAGTTTTGTTGCTTACTACCAAACAAATGATAGCTAAGTTTTCTTAGCAATGTCTTTGATTGTCTGTCACTCCAAGTTATGGGCTAGGAGTTACGCCCATTTTACTTGGAACTACGTAGTTTATGCGAACCACTAAGCAAAGAAGATTTCCATCGCGCGACCACGCCAGAACGTCAGTGCTACTTCCATGGCCGCGTGAAGAGCCATGAACGACCTAGGCTCCTGTTGTGCAAGCACACACATTTGCTCTGAAATTCTTTTAGTTTACTCTTCTTTTCACATTTTGAGGAGGGGTATTTTGATCATTTAATCATTCCATATCCCTAACCTATGACTATCAACTTCCTCCATAAGTCAAACTTAATTAAATTTCATAAGTTACGATAAACTCTTTTCTTTTTCTCCAACACTTCAAAGAACAAGATATACAAGAATGCTAGAGATTTAAATCTCAATTCTTCCTCAAGATTCAAAATTAAGGTATGTAGGACTTTAATGAGGAATTCCTTTAATCCTCATGTCCAAGATTTCTTAATTCTTATGAACTTAATTCCATAGTTAGGTTTATCCAACCCACTTTTAAATTCATTACATTTATGATTTGAATTGTATAATTTCTTGAATTATTTATTCATGATTATCTATTCTTGAGTATTGTACTTCCTTTTTATACATATAGTAATGTTTTTTATGGTCAATCTTATAAGTTAGTCACATGATATTCTTTATGATTCATGAATTTTATATTTCAAATTATAATTTTTGAGTCTTTATGTTATTATGAAAGCTATTTTGAGAAATCACAATTTATACATGTTCTAGAAAACTCTCATGATTTGAAAAATATGTTTTACAAAGAGATTTTAACATATGATTTTAGAAAGAAAGATTTGAGCATAGTCTCACAACAAAAAGTTTATAAAAAATTGATCAAGGCTCATAAAAAGCTTCTAGATAAGCTTAATACTATGTTATGAGCTATATAGATAGAATGTTATGAGAGTAGTATTTTGCACCGAGTGAATGAAGGTTCTAGATAGACCAAGTTCAAGAAATATATGATTTAAACAAAATATGGTCTCATATGTACATTTTTGTTTCTGAAATATTATGTCATATGTTACCGTTTTTTACTCACCGTACTTCAGGTATCGTTTATATATTACTCATGATCAAATTTATAGTTCTTTCAGCTTAAAATATAGTTGTTGATCTTAGTATTTAACCTACATACCAATACATTTTGTGTATTAACGCTACTTGCGCTACATCAGTTTATGATGTAGATTTCAGCACTCTAATTTAAATTTGTGGACAAATGTGTCGCGGCCTGAGCCTACACCCTGGACATGTCCAGCACTCGAGAACCATTGTTGGCCCCAAGCGAACGCTTGGCCGGGCTAATCTTTCAGTGAAAGACTTACTCAACATAAAATAAACTCAAAAGATAAACTTTACTCAATTGTCTCATAAGTAAACTCAGAATATTTAGAAATATACATTCAACTGGCCAAAGAGGCAACTGAAGTCTCAACATAAACAATGGAAATGAAAAGACTCATGAACTGCTACTGTCTATCTATCTATGAAGCCTCTAATAATATGAAGGATGTCGGAGAAAAACCCTCGATTATCATAACAAACTGAAATAACTGAAGATAATTAGGGGATCCTCCAGAATCAAGGAGGCTCACCAAACAAATCTATAACTCAACTGGATCAACGAATCAAGGTTGAAGATCCTGATTACCTATATCTGCATCATGAAAGATACGGACCAAATAGCGTCAGTACATGGAATGTACGAGCATGCGAGGGGAAATCTAATAAATAACATAAGCTTGAACCGGAACTGAAGATACAACTTACCTCGTCTCAACTAAATCTCAACTCATTTCAATATAAAAACAAGAACAATAATGTGATATAAAGAAAAGCTTTTAAAATAGTAGATAACAACTCAATGTATTAGAAAATATAATATTACTCTGTTTGTCTGTTAAAATACAAAATAAACTATGTTTGGGAGATTATGTGACCGACAACCATCACTATGAGCTATGTGATGATACAACGTCTCGCCCACGCTGCCAGAACTGTCCTATACCTTGCCGGGGTAAAGAACTCTTCAACTAAGTGGATCCCCTAAGCTATGCTTAAAATTCAATAAGGAATCATCTAAAAAGTATGACCCATGTTGGCTATATAGTTTGTGGGGGCTGTGAGTTGGTTGAACTCACCTCCATATCGGTGCTCAATACTACTCCTAAAATATAACTTAGATCATATGTTTTAAAAAAAACATTTCATCATCCTCTACTTTGCAATTATTAATCAAAAGGTTATTCTTAAAAGAGATAGTACTCAAAACTCCTGATGAATTCTTTTGGAAATCGGTGTTTCCTCTCTTCTTAAATGTAAAAATATTTAATCTTGGAAAACATAGTTCCTATATGTCATTTTAATGAAAATAAAATTCAACTTTACTCTTACTCAACTCAAGTATTCAAGTCTTAAAACAAGTTTTAAAATATTTCAAAACACTTCTAAAAAAGACTCGAAAGAACCGTCAAGACGTTATTCTTGGCTCTACCTTGAATTTAAATTATGAATTAAAGGTTATGATTCATGTTATGAATAATTTCTCAATGTTTAGATGTAGTTTGGAGTATTTAGAATCAATAGGGAGTAAAGGTACCCTTTGAAAGAACTTAGATGGGCCAAACGATGAACAAGGGGTTAGGCAGGCGACGCTGGCTCACTTGTTGGCGCAGGAAACCATCCACTAAACTACAAATTACTTTAGTTGGTGCATTAGTGGGGAAGCGCGCCAGCCCCTGCCTAGATTTTCCCGACAAATTTTCTTTCTCTTTTTCTGACCCTAGTTCGCCTAGAATTGATTGGTTTCTTCCCAACTCACTAAGATTCAAATACCCAACATAAGTACATGATAATATACTCAAAACAACCCTCAAATAACTAATATTAATTTCTAGAATTCATCATAATCCCAACAATTAAGATTAAAAATGAAATTTCAAAAAAACTCATCAAGAACTCAAATCCTTCAAACTCAAGAATGAAATTGCATTAAAATCACATGATTGGCTTGTTGGTGAACGAACCTAACACTATGAGAACTCACATACCTCTTACGAATCAAACCCTTGGAAAAAATCCGCAAAAAAACTCAAGAATCTTGATGAACGCCTTGAACCTTCTCTCTTTTCTCCTCTTTTCTCTTCTTGAACTATCTTCTAAAACCCTAAGCATAATTAGGATTTGTAAAACTGACCCAAATCAGATCTGACCAGAAAATATTACTAAAAATCATTTTAATCTGATTCGGTAAGGAAAAGACCAAAATACCCCTCACCAATTTGGGTAGCTCTCCTAAACTGGACAGGCTAACTTCAAATGGGCATATCTCCCTCATACGAGCCCTAAACTTATCAAAATAGGTGGAGTTGGAAATAGGATTTCAAGACCTTTCATTTGATATCTTATGGGCCACCTAACTCATCATGTACGTAAAGTTATGGTTGTTTGAAGTTGTAACACCCCCAATCCGAAATAGACCAGATTGCAGATTATTGGTGTTGCAGGTGGCACCCACGGGCACCATCCACGGACCGTAGGAGGACCCACGGTCCGTCCGTGGTTCGTGTCAGCAACCTCCCCCAAAACTCAGCCCAAAAAATTCGGCCAAGTGTTATCCCACGGCCGGACCTACGGTCTGTAGGTCAGGTCACGGACCGTGGTTCGTGTCCATGGATCGATGGCCCAAAAGACCAGCTTCAATCTTGATTGACGGTTAACCAACACGGACCGTCAGTGGATCGACGGTCCGTAGGTCTGACCGTAGGTAAAGGTCAACAGCCAGTTAGCTGAAAATTTTGATGGGTCACCTTCAGATGGTCATAACTTTTAGCTAAAAAGGAATTATGTGTCCCATGACCTATGATATGATAGATAATTGAATTCTCTTTCCAACTCCACCTAATTTGCT
The DNA here is from genome assembly GCA_029582685.1 of Solanum piurae. NCBI lineage: Eukaryota > Viridiplantae > Streptophyta > Magnoliopsida > Solanales > Solanaceae > Solanum > Solanum piurae. The sequence goes on from JAJOOO010000839.1 coordinate 62,742, forward strand.
AAAATCCGACCTCCGAGTGAAACGTTATGCTCGTTTTAGTGAAGCCTTATTGGGCAGACTTGACTACGGACCCAATCGACGGACCGTCGATTGATTGACGGCCCGTCAGTCCAATCCATCGATCACTCCGACAGCACTTAAGTCAGGGGTCTTTTGGTCTTTTCATATTTCGTTTAACCCCTAAGATACGTCGTTTAGACCCTAAATAATGAGATTTTAGTCAGTTTAAGCCTAGAAACATAACTAGAACTTACCTAAGTCAAATCATTAATCAAACTTAGAAAAAATAGAATGCTAAGAGGAGAAAAAGGTCAAGAACCCTAGTTCAAGAACGCAGCAAGTTTTCTTCAGTTCCTGCCCAGAAATCGAAGGATTTCTCCGTGAAATTCGTCACCAGGTATGTGGGATTTCACTAGTGGGTTCCTTTCACCCATTAGGTCCCTAGTTTTCAGTCAGTTTCTTGATTCCCTTATGATGATTAGACCTAGGGTTTCTTGAATGTTATAATTATTGGGTTATTAGCTGTTAGAATGATCCAAATCAGATTAGTATGTTAATTCAGTGTTAGCCCAGAAACTCTTTCAGAAACCTTCTCAGTCTCTACCCCAGTCGGTAACTCAGTTATACCTAGACGGGTATACAGAAACTGCCCTGTCACAGTCTCTCAGAAAGTCACCTCAGCATATCTTGTAGAGTTAGAAATGGTAGACTTCAATGTCATTCTAGGCATGGATTTGGTACATTCTTGTTATGCCTTAGTTGATTGTAGAACTAGGATTGTTCGTTTTCAGTTTCCAGACGAACCAATCTTAGAATGGAAGGGTAGTAGCTTAGCGCCTATGGGTCGATTCATTTCTTACCTTAAGGCCAGAAAGATGATGTCTAAGGGTTATCTATATTATCTAGTTCGGGTTAAGAATTCTACTTCCGAATCTCCAACTCTTGAGTCAGTCCCTATAGTCAATGAGTTTCCAAAAGTGTTTCCAGAAGATCTTCCCGGAGTTCCTCCCGAAAGGAAAATTGACTTTGGAATAGATCTCCTTCCAGATACCCAGCCTATCTCTATTCCTCCTTACAGAATGGCTCCAGCTGAGCTTAAGGAATTGAAAGAGTAGTTGAAAGACTTTCAAGATAAAGGCCTCATCAGACCTAGTATTTTGCCATGGGGTGCACCAGTGTTGTTCGTAAAGAAAAAAGATGGTTCTCTCAGAATGTGCATTGACTATAGGCAGTTGAACAAGGTCACAATCAAGAATAAGTATCCCATCCCTAGGATTGATGACTTGTTCGACCAACTTCAGGGTGCTAGTCATTTCTCAAAGATAGACCTCAGATCAGG
>JAJOOO010000840.1:0-38840 GCA_029582685.1 Solanum piurae
CTGAATATAAATAAATACTTAGTTCAAATCTATCTTTTATTGTTTTTATTTTATTTCAATTTAAATCCCCCCATTTTTATATAACGACTATCGAGTTAAATATTTGCTATTGATAATATTATTCCATATTCTCTGTGGGATCGACCCCGACTCATAGTTGGGTAAATATATTGCATACGATCGTTTATATTTCTTTTCAAGAAGTATATTTGAACGTTATCAGCATGTAAGCCACTTAGCATCATTTTCACATAAGTAAAGAACAATAAAGAGTAAAAAGACTTTTTTCATAATTCTTAAGAAGTTTTCATAAAAACAAAGCAAAAGTCTAGACATTTTCTCATTTAGCCATCTATTACAATCGAAGTCTCAAAATAGGGTCACAGGTCTTACAATAGAAATTTGAAATGAATACAAAGAAATGAAAGGAACAACAAAAAATCACTCATCCTCGGATCCATGAGGACTCACCACAATCTTTGAAGAATAGTCAATCCAAGATTTACACAAGAAGGAAAATCACCTTAAACGCTGGAACCTACACCTTGTAGAAAAATGTAGAAGAAATATGGATTAGTACAAAAATGCACTAAGTATGGTAGCTATGCATAATATGCTAAAAAGGGATATTTTAATTGAAAAATGTGCACTTTAATAAGTTTAAAGTTCATGATGAAAGCTAGTGTAAAAGCATAAGATACAAGCATATTCAACATATTGATCATCTCATCATAATGGAAACGAACCATAAGTACCCTCAAAGCATCCTTGTGCAATGTATGAATAAGATCCCATACTCCTACCCACACTAAGGAAATCTTATTAAGTGATTATTGTTCATAACTCCAATTCTAGTTCATTATATCATAGTGGGATTAGCTTTAACCGACATAGACCATGAGAGCTTAATCATGGAATCCGGTGTCTACCCCACATCGAAAAGGGGTGTCCTACTTGCCTAAGGTAGAACTCAACTATTAGCTTAGGTGGATCCACTAGCTAAAAGACCTATGAGGGCACATAGTTTATGGGATAAGGGGATTGCTACTAGAAAACCCGACCTCTACTAACATAAGGGCTTCCATCCCAAGAGATTGTTCCTAGAAACCTGGCCTCTACTATCATGAGGGCTTCCATCTCATATCACTATCCACTCGGTGCTAAGCATAATTTCCATTGAGTTTATATTAAGTCTTGACTTAAAGTGATAATTATGGAAAGGTGTCTTGACACTCAATCCAAAAAACTCATGCTAAAAGTCCTAGATTCATTAGGGGAGACTAGTCTTCAACCCTTAGAATCACTACATGTGACAAACCTTTCACATTGTATGATATTCATACCTAATTGTGCAAGTAAGTATAATCATCCAATCAACACCACAATAAGATTACAATGTATTCACTTTACTCTCAAAGCAATCTAATTATATACACACAAGTCTCATATACAGAGCTAATTCTCATGTTTTTCCCTTCAAGGGCTATAGATCACATTCAACCAATAAATCTAGAATTACTACATTATATATAGATGGTGACATGATTGAATTTACTAATGTACTATAAATACAATTTCATAGGTACTACAATTCACCCAAATCACAAGTCATAAATTAGGGTTATGGAGAATTCATGGATCCATGGGTCATTTTATCATAAAACCCCCAAAAAACAGAAATTAAATCATAATATAAGATAATTAAATCATTCAAAATGTTTTTTATAAAGAATCTATGACTTGGAGTGAAAACCCTATGTTTTGGAGACTTTTCTACTTTTAAATTGAGATTTTGAGGAGTTCATGGATGAAAGCTAACCATGAATCAAATACTACCATACCTTAGATGAAGATTCCTCATGAATTTGGGTAGAAAAGATGAATCCTTGAGCTCTAGACTTCAACTTCTTCTTCTTCTTCTTCTTCTATGGTGTTCTTGAGAGAGAAATATTTGAGAGGGAGTTGGTTTTTTTTTTTTGGGAATTTGTTAGTTATGATTTCATGACTTAGTTTAGGGCTTATAACTCATATATACTTAGTCTAAAATAATACTAATTATCCCACAACAAAATAACTAAATAGGGAATTTACCTAAAGACCCCTCACTTAGCCGGTTTGAGGCAACCTCCAGACCTCACCCATAACAACCATCTACGGACCGTGGATGGACCCACGGCCCGTGCTGGTGAACCGTTGGTTTGGTTCTGTGGCTTGAAAAATAGGGGAGGTCAAGCCTTGACCCAAAACCCCCACCTACGGGGTGTGGGTCCATCCATGGATCGTGGATGCCCTCGTGGGTAGGCTATTTTTGACAGCTTTTCGGGGCTGCATTAGGGACCTCCTCAAGGACCCTTCGTTGGTCCTTGTGGGGTCATACCTTGACGTCTACACCCAAAAACACTTATATTGAATACCAGATGTTATTTTACGACTCTAACCTTTACGTTAAACCCCATTTAGGCTACTAGTTTACACATTAGGCTCTAGCTTAGTCTTCAAATTTTAGGGGGCGTAACAATTTTTTGACATATAACATAACTTGTGAATCCTCTACTAAATGATAGAAATCTTCTAGGACAAGGCCCTGATATACCCTTAATACTGAAATCAACATAAAACAAGACTAATACGTCTAACTTTCCCCTGGTGGAAAGTAGGCTCACCAATAGCAAAAGAGAGGGATCCTAGTGATGTTCCTGGTCACGGACCTAATAGCATGAACCTACATCATAAAATGATGTAGCGCTGAAGAATATCATTATATGGTATTTAATTGTATGCAAAACCACAAAAGGGGAACTAGTAAAGCAATAAAATACAATAGCACAAGCAAAAGTAGTATTTGTCAAAGTAAAGTTAGTCAAACGTTTTAGTTATTTATGGGAGCAAGTGGTGAACTGAGATAAACCACCATGTGAATACATGGAGTCTGATCTCCACCCGATCAGCTAAGCCATCATATTCCTTGCCGGGCATAAGACATGACATGACATGATTTTCTAGCAAGGATCCATAATTATCCCTTTTTGGAACACATGAAGAAACAAAAGAGTTTTCCGACTTGCGGAAAGATCTCTATTCTACGTCGGCAAATGTAGTTTCGGGTATTGGTCATTTAGACTTATGCCTTCTCGGTCAACCATCTAACTCCCTCAAGCTCATACTTTAAGATAATTATTTAGTGATCATTTTCCCAATTTTTAGCCTTATCGGTTCATGTACATGCTTTAGCCTTATTAGGCTCATGTCATAGGTTTGCCACTTTAGGGCTCATATCGAAGATTTAACCATTATACACTCATAATCCATGATCTAATATAGTTACTTAGCATTTTTGGAGAATCAAAAGAGTAGAATCTTGATACTCTACTTCAATATCTCACATCCCATCTACTTTAACACTTTATGACGATAAGAAGCAAATTGAGATGGTTTTAGCAAGGTTCGTCATTCATATCAAGTAGTTGGAGTTTCAGCATTATTCCTTGGAAAATAATTTAGATTCAAACACTATAGTTCACAAGATATAAAATAGAATACCAATCACAAAGAACATAAGCAAAATAGGTCGTCCTCTAACTAGTTCCCAGGTCGATGAAAATTTCAATAGAATAAATCTTTAGTAACTTCCAAATTCCTAACTATTTTTAAGAGATGACTTACAAACTTTATAGACTAGATAAAATTCATGTTGTACGACAATCACAAATCTGGCAGAAATTTATTGAATAATGTAATTCACAATGCTTATCAAATATTCATGAACTAGGGTCGTTTCCAGATCTCTAGCAACTTATGAAAAAGAACGCTATTAATTGATAAAGATGGGGAATCCCTTTAACCCTAGACCTCTTGAGATTAATTTGAATTGGAGGGTAATAAACTTGAAGAAATATATGAGAGAATTAGTTCTACATACCTCAAACGATTAGAGAACTAGTGAGGGAATATTAGGTTTGAGTCTTTTAGTCTTCTCTTGGATTTCTTTCGCCAGTTTTGGAGAAGAAGAAGAGAGGAATGTTTAATATGATGAAATAGCAAATGAAATCAGATTGAAAGGAAGGTTTTTTTTTATCGTTTGGGGTTAAGGAAACAGGAAAAGACAAGATTGTCCCTAAGGGAATTAAATAGCCGATGGGGCTGCCTATTTGGCTTGCTTCTCCTCTTTGTTCCCACGGTTTAATCCCATACAATCTCCAAAAAATATAAAAATCATTTCAAGGTAATTTCTTACTAAATTCGAAGCACTGAATGCTTATATACGCAGCCATAATACCTCAACTTGAAACTACAACTTCAACTTAAAGTGTGGGGTGTAACATTAACTAAACTTTATTTCAGAACTTTTTCTCCATACGTGAATTCAGGAGAAAATTTTCCACCTCAAAATTTAAGAACAATTTTAAAATCCAACTTTGACACCCAACAGTAATAAACATATCAACACAACAAATACCTCTTAATTTTAATTAAAAATAATTAATAATTAAGAATGCCAAAACTTTTTATAAGTCATATAAAGCAATTAAGAGACTTTTTTTTCATCCCGTAGATTGTTTTTGTGTGTAAAACTTCAAGAGCACATGCCATTGTACCAGAGAGCACAAGTAAAAGAAAAAAGGTATGTTACACGAAACAACGGAAGAGAAAGACATAGAGAAGAGACTACTTAATATTGTTAGCTGATGACCAAAGAATCGGGAAGATCAACTAAAAAAAATTGATGATCCATAAAATAAGGAGGCGGAGTATCTTGTCTAACCACAAAGGGTTTGGGAAAATGAAGAATGTGATGCGGAATTAGGAAACCCTAATCTTAAGTGAAATTTTTTAAGGAGAGGGAGCGGATCAGGTGGACTAGTCTCCTATATCCATCTAATGTTGTTTTGATTTTGGCATTAGGCCCAAATGAGTTGTTTTATTTGTTTTCCCATTGGGGCTATCAATAAAAGTCGCAGAAAATTTTTGATCAAAAAACAAAGTTCTTTTTCATAGGTCATATGAAGCGATTAAAAGATTTTTTTAGTTAACAGTTCAGATGCAAAAAGAATTTTTTTTGTTTATTATTAATAAAAGGGCTATTGGAAAAATAAGAATGAGATCAAATTCAAACCTCAAATGTCTGTACAAACAAATAAAATAACGATCTTGGATTGTTAATCAAAGATTAATCAAAAACCACTACTCTCTGAAAACCTCAAACTCGTCTTCTCCTTGTGAACCAGTGTTAATGGTAATTTGGGATTAAAGGGAGAATAGAGGTGAATAATGTGATGATTTTATGGTTAGTGAGGGTTTAGAGAATAAATATGGTGTTTATATTGAGGTGAAAGAGATTTAGAAGGTCATGAATCTACTAGCATTTTCGGTTTCCTACTCATATAGCTCTTGAGGGGGAAGAACATATTTTTTAGATTTATTTTCTTATTCTCTTTTTCCTAGATCTAGATTTTTTATATTTTAGCTACTGTGACCTTCCCTTGTTTACTTGCTCCCACCTCCTTTTTAGTTTTATAGACTATATTTAGGGTAATTTTTTGATTAAAATTTGGGGAGAAAGAGTGGAATATTCCATTTCCTATGGAATATATTTTTGACAGAGATTGGGATGAAATTTATCATGTAGCAATATACTATTGCTTTCAATCATTTTGATTTTTTTCAAAAATAACCAACAATAAAATACTATTTAAATATAAATATAATAAAATTCAACAAATATATTTTTGTAATATTTACATTCCTTGCAAATAAAAAATAAAAGTATTATCGAAAAACCACAACTATTTTCACGATTTCCAATATTCTCAAGTTAAATCTACTAAAAACTAAAATAAAAATAAAAATAAAGATCATATTTAAGAAAAAAATATTTAAAGCGTAAAATGCATTGAAACTCGGGGAGGATAAAAAATCACATGTCTACAATTCAAAACATGTTTGTCAAAATATTTGTAATAATTTATTCTGATGGTTATACTCTATTATTGTAATTTTTTATGTCTTTCTTACCGAGGAAATTACCCTTAATAGGAAAATATGAAGATAGAGAATTAGAGTAGAAGGTTAGTAGGTAGCCGAACGTTGTCTAGTTTTTCTTGTTATTATTCTTTTTATCATTCACATACTACCTTGTTTCTTAAATATTGTAATTACATGTTCTGTTCTTTGATTAAATTACCATATTGTGTATCATTGTTAATGAGCCAAGGGTCTATCAAAATAAACCTATCTACCTATTAAAGAGTGATTCAAAACGATTGAATTAATTGGGTCATGGGTAGTTTAGTTGAACTAGTCTTTTGGTCATAGTTAAGTAGTTTCATATATTTACTCAAGTTCTATTAGTGTTGTTGATTAAGTGTCATAGTGGGTTACATGACCTATATTTTAGGATTAGTTGTTTATCTCTTAGCCTATATATCATGTGGGCATATTTTGTTATTTATGTAACTTCTGGTTAACCAGAAATCAAAAGAAGTCGCAGCTTTCCTTCTCTCTTTTATTATTTCCATCTTCTTTGTACTCTTGGCCCAACAAATTTGGCATCAGAGCCATGGCAAGTAGCAATAGTGCATTATGTGTGGCACAACCATTCATTCCTTTCTTCAAGTGTGAAAGCTATGGATTATGGGGTATCCGTATGAAAACAATACTCAAATCTCAAGATCTTTGGGACTTTGTAGAATGTTGATTTGCATATCCCGATGAAGGAAACAAACTGTGAGGCAACAAGTAAAAAGATGCTAAGGCGCTGGTGTTTATTCGGTAGGCTGTTCATGATAACGTCTTTTCATGGATAGCAACAACAACCACATCCAAACAAGCCTGGACGATTCTCAAGAAAGAGTTTCAAGGCGATTCAAAGGTCATTTTTGTGGGTCTTCAATCACTTCGGAGTGATTTTAAAACCTTGATGATGAAAAGTGGAGAATCCATTGCTGGTTTTTCGTCAAGAGCAATGACAATTGTCAGTCAAATGTGATCCTACAGAGAGAAGGTAACAGAACAGACCATTGTGGAAAAGGTATTGCAAAGCCTAACTCCAACATTTGATCACATAGTTGTTGCGATAGAAGAATCCGAGGATCTATCCGTCTTTTCCTTTGATTAAGTGGTGGGATCTCTTCAAGATCATGAGGCGAGAATTAATCGATCCACAGAAAAGAATAAAGATAAGGCATTCCAAGTTAAAGATTCAACCACCAAATATGAAGAAAATAATGGTCCAACAAGCAGAGGTGGAGGAAGACGAGGCTTTTTTTGTGGTTGAGGTCGTGGTTATGGAAGGGACATAGGAAGGAATGATTCACATAGGCAGTCCAATGTGCAAGGAAACACAAAAAAAGGCATTCAATGTCATCATTCCCAGCGCTAGGGACATATAAGGGCTGATGTTTTTGTATAAAGACAAGAAAATAAATTTTGCAGCAATAAAAAATGAGGAAGAATTTTTTTATGGCTTGCAATGATACAGATCATAAGCTATGTGATTTATGGTTCATAGAAAGTGGTTTTTCAAATCATATGATAGCTGTCAAATCCTTATTTCATGAGCTTGACGAGAAGCAAAAGAAAAAGGTGTAGTTTGGCAACACAAAATAGTTACTGGTTGAAGGAGAAGGCTTGGTGAGCATTGACACTAATCAAGACAAAGTAAATATGATAGTAAATGTTTAATTTGTACCCGATTTAGGATATAATTTGTTGAGTGTTGGGCAACTAATGACCAATAGATATTCTCTTTGGTTTAACGATGATGTTTGTGTCATTACAAATAAGAAATCTGGCAAAAAGGTTCATATCACCATGACTCCAAATAAGATGTTTCCATTGGATGTTTCTGTGCAAAAGATGACTCAAAGTTGTAGCATTTGAGGTACAGTCATCTCAACATAAACGGCCTTAAATTGCTATGTGATAAAGGTATGGTTCTTGGACTACCAAAAATTAGATCTTTTGATTTATGTAAATAATGCATTTATGGGAAACAAACCAAGAAATATTTTTGTATTGGAAAATCATGGAGAGCTTCTAAATGTTAAGAACTAATACACGCAAACTTATTTGGTCCTATGCAGACTAAGTCCTTAGGAGGGAGACGTTATTTCTTGTTGTTTACTCGTGATTCTCGTCACATGAGTTGGGTGTATTTTCATGAAAACAAGCCAGAAACTTTTGAAAATTTTCAGGTGTTTAAAGCTTTGGTAGGGAACCAAAGTAGCTGCAGTGTCACTGTTCTTCGCACAGATAGAGGAGGAGAGTTTGTGTCCAATGAATTCAATTTTTTTAGTGAAAAAAATGGTATCCATAGGGAGTTAACAACTCCTTATACCCTAGAGAAAAATGGTGTTACTGAATAAAAGAACCGGTTTGTGGGGGAGATGGCAAGGAGCATGTTACAAGCAAACGAACTCGCAAATCAATTCTGGGCAGAAGTTGTGGCATTATCTGTTACAAAAGTTGTTATGAATAAAACTTCTTATAAATGTTGGCTTTGTAGGAGACAAATTGTAAGTCATTTAGGGGTTTTTGGGTGTGTTTCTTATGCTTTGGTAAGTTCACAAGCTCGTCAAAAGCTTAATGAAAAATCTAAAAAATGCATTTTTGCTGGCTATTGTACTCACTCCAAAGCATATAGATTGTATAACCCTTTTAATGGAAAGATCTCAGTTAGAAGAGATGTAATATCTGATTAAAATGCAAGTTGGGATTGGAGTGAAAAGCTGGTGCGACAAGAGACTCCTATGCCTCTTGGAATCAGTGAAGATGAAGGAAAAGAATCAACCCCTTCAAGTACGCTTTTAGGTTCTTTTGTGGTATCACAAAGCTTACCAATTGCAGTAACTCATGAAGAGTCATCAAATGAGATTATTCCATTAAGAAGATAAAAAAGGCTTAAAAATCCAAATCCCAAGTATTCTAATAAACTTTATACGTCATGTCAGTTTTCTCTTAGTGTTTCAAATCTTGCTGGAAAAGAAGAATGAAAAAAAGCATTGGTGGAAGAAATGACATCCATCTAAATGAATGGAATATGGGAAATGATGGAGTTACCAAACGGAAAAAAATTCAATTGGCTTGAAGTGGGTGTTCAAAACAAAGTTTGCAGCTAATGGTAGCCTACAAAAGCACAAAGCTCATCATGTGGCAAAAGCGTATGCACAACAATATGGTGTTGGTTTTAAAGAAACATTTTTCTCCAGTAGCTCGATTTGCGACAGTGAGGTTGGGTCTAGCATTGGCTGCACAGTTTCAATGGACAATTTATCAATTTGATGTTAACTCAGCATTAAGCTATGGACACTTACAACAAGAAGTGTATGTCACACAACCCGAAGGTTTCACAAAGGAAGGCGATGAAACAAAGGTGTACAAGCTGAAAAAGACATTATATGGCTTGAATCAAGCCCCTCGAGCCTGGTATATCATGATTGATGGATACTTTCACAAAATTGGATACATAAGAAGTGAGAATGAACCCACCTTATATGTGAAGAATGAAGGTAATGATTTCATTATTGTATGCCTTTATGTTGATGATATCATTAACACTAGTTCTTCACGTTCTCTTCTCGAAGAGTTCAAGTCTCTAATGATGAATAAGTTTCAGATGTCAGATATGGGTTTATTACATTACTTTATTGACCTTCAAGTCCATCAAACTGAAGAGGGAATATTTCTTTTACAAAGGAAATAGTCTATAGACATACTCAATAAATTTGGCATGCTTAATTGCAAGCTTGCGGCTACTCTAATGAATAACAGTGAGAAATTGCAGTAGGTAAATGAAGAAGAATTGACAGATGCAACGAGATTCAGAAGCTTGGTTGGAGGTCTAATATATTTGAGGCATACTAGACCCGATATTTCATATCATGTTGGTGTTATTTCTTGGTTTATGCACCAAATAGAGTCTTGCGGTACATTGCTAGAACTTTGGACTTTGGTATATGGTTCTCCAAAACTGATAATTTCATATTGTGCGGGTACACAGATAGAGATTTGGATAGTTCATTGGATGATAGATGGAGTGTTTCAGCGAATGTTTTCACTCTAGGTTCAGGTGTGGTGGAGTTCAAAGAAGCAAGCCACAACATCATTGTCAACTTCAGCAGCTGAGTACATTGCAACAACTTCAGCAGCTTGTCAAGCTGCCTGGCTAAGGAGAGTGTTAACAGATCTTTAACAGGAACAAAGAGGAGCAACAAAGATATTTTGCAACAATAAAGCAAATATATCCATGACAAAGAACCCAACATTCCACAGCAGGACAAAGCATATTGATATTTGTTATCATTTTATCCGTTATTTGGTAGCAAAGGATGAGATATTGTTTGAATATTGTAGAACACAAGAGCAGCAGGTTGTTGTATTGACGAAGGCTTTATCAAAGGAGAAATTGTGCTATTTTAGACGAATGTTTGATGTCTGTAGTTTTGAATCAAAAGGGAATGTTAAAAAGTGATTCAAAACGATTGAATGAATTGGGACATGGGTAGTTTAGTAGAATAACTTTTTGGTCTTTGTTAAGTAGTTTCCTATATTTACTCAAGTTATATAAGTGTTGCTGATTAAGTGTAATAGTGGGTTACAGGACCTATATTTTAGGATTAGTTGTTTATATCATAGCCTATATATCATGTGGGCATATTTTCTTATTTATGTAACTTCTAGTTAACCAGAAATCAAAAGAAGTCGCTACTTTCCTTCTCTCTTTTATTATTTAAAGATTTCTCTATACTCTTGGTCCAACACTACCTTCATAAGGTTAGAGTAAGGCAGCGTAAACACTACCCTTCAGACCCAATGTGGGATTACAGTTTGTCTGTGTTGTTGTTGCTTTATTTATTTAGCTTTGAACTAAGAAATTTGTGTTTTTAATGAAGAAAATGGAAGGGAAAGAATGATCTGGATACCACTATATACTAAAATAGATTTTATTCAAAATAATAAAATAAAACACGATTTTTGTAAGAGTTTTTAAGATTGTAAGAAAATGTCATTTTTATAGAAAGGACAACTAAGTCAATGTATAGTTCTTAAACATCACAACATAATTTTTAAAAATTACTTTTACAGGAACCATCAACTTTTCAATTCTTATGTTGGAACAGAATTACTTAAATCTTCTAAACTTAAATTGCATAATCTGCTTTAAGTAATTAAAAAATTCAAATCATGTGAACAACTCTTATCAAAGTGTGGAAATTTTCAATTTTAATATGCAAGTGAATCAATTTGTGCTTACTCCTTAATTTCTAACAATCCTCATGGTTGATTGTATTTTCAACTTTCTTCCCTTATTTTGACCCTTCACAAAGTTTCACTATGCATTTTATGACTTGAAGAGATGTGTGACACAATTCAAGAGTACATATTTTTGTAACAATCGAATGTGTTATGTGGAAGATTTTCAGTTTTGAAAGATTAACTTTGAGAAAGATTGACCAAAGTACATATTTTTGGTAAATAAGGCTGATTTGAGTTTTCATATATTCATTAGGTCCAAAGGGGTGATCTATGACTTGGTTTGATGGTTCAATGTAACGAGTAACGACCTTTTCTGATCGTTATGGGTAGACCCATGGTGAAAGAATTGGGTCAAAAAATGTTTTGGGTAGTGACTTGCAAATTCTAGGCTAAGCCAGTTAGACGAGATATGAGCAAGGTGATGTCTAGGGAAAACCTGGAATAGGTTTGGTGGTATGTATAAGATAGGATCGTGTTTCCTAATTGCTTCCCGAGCCTCATCTACAAAACTTCCTCCAAAAGGAGGAACGAGAAATGGCAAGGGCCATGTTCAGCCCACGCTTGTGGAGAAGAGCTCCAACAGTGAGGGAATTTATGACACATATCTCACTCCCTCTGACAATGAGGGTGGTTCGGAGGATAGTTCTCTAGCCTCTATCTCTGAGATAGAAGATGATCAACTATTACAAGCTAGGAGAGCGGAACTACACTCCAAGTCTTTAAATCATCAGTCTAGGATCCCGGTGCCTCTGATGCCTACTCCTCCAGCTCCAGAGAAGACAGTGGTCCAGTCAACACTAGTTCAGGGTCCTCCTCCCCGATCACTCAATAGACTAAAGGCCAAGGGTTCGAGGAGCATATTGGAAGAAAGCGATTGTCAACTGATGGTATGGTGGACAAATATCTTGAAGTGTGAAACACTTTGAAGTTCCACAAGTTCGATGTTTTTACAAAACCTCGGGGCCCTTACATTCCTAGTTGGGTTTTGGAGTTCTATGCGGCTTACGAAGAGCTGGTCCCAAAAGGGAAGAAGAAGGCAAACATGTTCAAGCCGGTGGATGAGGTGATGGTTTGAGGCCAGAAGGTGAAGTACAGTAGCTCAAACATAAATGCAGTACTCGGATGTTCTCGGGATTTCATGCACAATTACCCCAACCTGGTCAAGAAGAAGACCTTAGAGGATCTGAAGGATTGGCTGACACCCCTTCTCTCTAATGCTACTCCGAGGTGGATTGAGGCAGATGCATCTATCTAGAAGAAGGACCTGAACATTCCTACAATACACTAGTTTGGGTTCATTAGCATCACCATTATGCCATCACATAATAAGTCCATCCTCCGCCATCTGAAGACAGCCTTTCTAGGGTAGATTATTGATCACCAGAAGTTAAACTTGGGACTATTGATCGAGAAACAGATGTCCATGAGGGTCAAGTAGAGCAAGACCTCGCTCCCATTTATGGTAATGATCACCGAGATGTGCAGACGGGCCTGTGTTTCTAGAGTTGAGAAAACAGATGTGGAGGTGACACCCACATTTTCTACTAACATCCGAAGCATCGAGGCTGAGTAATTGAGAGATGAGGCAGACATGAAGAGGGCTTCCCCAGTTGATACATCTCTGGTGGTCCATGTTGATACGTTGCCCACTGAGGGAATCAATCCCCCTCAGGCAAGTGGGCCAACAAATACATCTGGACCTTATGTTTCTATGACTCCTACTACAACTATTGCACCCCCTCCCTCTTTTACTACTACTTCTACCGCCTCCTGACCCCCAATCACTCACGCCATGTTACACAAGATTGGCCATCTGGCCCAATCTGCTGATGTTTGTGCCTCCCGAGTAGAGGACCTCATGTCTAGGTTGATAGAGTGGGTGATTGATGCCGCCCTAGATCCTATTAAGGCTGAGATGAGGGAGAATAGAGCATTGATTCAGGGCCATTATCACGCCATGAGGCTACCCCCTGGACGCGAACACGGGACATAGGATCACAAGTGACCCCAAGCTAACCATACTAGCATAATCATGAGCATACTAAAGATAACTGAATAATAAAAACTGTGCGGAAGCTATAATCATAAATAAAATGAAAAGATGGGGAAAATACCAATATACTATAACTAAGATGAATGAAAATTGATGAGTTTAATACAAGGAAAATATTAACTCATAACCAAGTTGTATTTAACTATGTCTGAAAATAGCCTCTAAACGGACTCAAAATGTTGGGACATGCCCCAACTAAGTCTAGCAAAACTGAAACTAAAGGACTAAAAGTACTAAAAAGAAACTCATGACTATTGTCCTCGGAGAATGAGGACTCACCATTGATTCTGTTGACTGAAGATCGGGAACCGATCTAAGTGTGATATGGATGCTGAGAACTTGAACCTATATCATGAGAAGATGTAGCGCACGTATGCGTCAGTACTTGAAAGGTATTGAGCATGCACGATAGAGTAAAGCTGAAATAAACATATAACTGAACAAGCAAGAAAGCAAGAGTATAATGTGAACATGATATAAATACTGAATACTGAGCTAACTGAATGCAATGACCAAATTTAGACATGTTGATGCTGAATACTGATTATACTGAAATGAGGTCAATGCAATGGAGCCTGACTGAACTATGGGAGCTACTAATAACCGATAATAAAACCACATGAGCTAAATGTGGAGTCCGATGTATACGCCACATCGAGAGAACCCAATACACCCTGCTAGACGTATAGAGGCATGCTGGCGTGATCACTGAAATGATGCGCACAAAAGGGAATTACAACCTATGTGGCTAGTAGTTCTGGGACTATTTGGGTACGCTGAACCCTACTCCAACTCGGTATTATGCTACTCCCAATGGATTAAGTAATTAACACATTATGACTGAATTTCTATAAGTTACTGGATAGCTCGAACTGAACTTGCAAACTGAGTATGCAACAATTAAACTGATATTGATGTATTATTAACTGAGGTATGTATAACTGAATAACTGAAATATCTTACCTAGCATGTGTAATTCAAGAACTAAAGAAATACATAGCTAGGGTTCTGGAATTCATGCAATAAACTGAATATTAACATACTAATCTGATTTGGATCATTCTAACAGCTAAGAACCCATTGATTCTAACATTCAAGAAACCTTAGGTCTATTCATAATAAGGGAATCAATAAACTGACTGAAAACTAGGGACCTAATGGGTGAAAGGAACCCACTAGTGAAATCCAACATACCTGGTGACGGATTCCACAGAGAAATCTTTCTATTTCGGGGTCGGAACTGGAGGAAACTTGTTGCGTTCTTGAACTTAGGGTTGGTCGTCTCTTTCTCTCCTTTTGCTTCTAATTTTCTAAGTTTTGATTAAAGATCTGACTTGGGTAAGTTCTAGTTATGTTTCTAGGCTTAAACTGACTAAAAGCACAAAATTTAGGGTTAAAACAACGTATTTTAAGTGTCCAACGAATAAGGAAAAGACCAAAATAACCCTGACTTAAACTGCAGACGGGCTGACCACAGCCACCTTCACGGACCGTGGAAAGGACCACAGACTGTGAAGTCGGTCGTGGTCTGGACTTGTTGACTACTAACTGAGGGTCTGAGTCCACGAGCCCTACCATGGCCCGTGTGAAGGACTACGGACCGTGAAAGTGTTTGTGGTCTCCACTTGGGCTGTGGTCTGGAGGGACTTGCTAGGGGGCTTACTGGTAAGGCTCCACAGACGCCCCCACGGGCCGTGTGAAGGATCACGGACCGTGAAGGTCCTCGTGATCCACACTTAGGCATGGGGGTCTAAGGGGCTGGCTAGGGAGGTTCACTGCCTCGACTCTACGGGCGCCACCAGGGCCCGTGATCAAGACCACGGACCGTGAAGGTTCTCGTGGTCTGATGTCTGGGCCTGGTGACTTCCAAGTCAAGACCACGGGCAGATATACGGACCGTGGACCCTATCACAGTCTGTGAACCCTGTCGTGATTCACTGCTTCAGGTATATTTCTGCAAAAAAATTATGGGTCAGGTTTTTGAGGTGTTACAATATCTCCCCCTTGGGATCAGTCGTCCTCGAATGAAGACTAAATTAGTTGAAATAGAGGGAATGAGCTGCAATCCTACCACTAAACACTGAAGGCTGATTTCAGACTGAACTTAGTTCCAAAAACATGCAAATACGTTGAAAATGCAAGTACAAACTGAAGGAACATGATACTAAGACTGATTTCACGCATGAATGACTGAAAACTGAAGGGGAACTATTACCTCAAGCTAGAATGGATTCGGAAGGGAAGAGGTGAGGATACTTGGCTTTCATGGTTGTTTCTGCTTCCTAAGTAGCTCCATCTACGGACTGACTCCTCTACCAAACCTTGACTGAAGCGACTTCCTTGTTTCTCAATCTTCTAACCTGACGATCAAGAATCTCAACTAGTACATCCTCATAAGAAAGGCTATCTTTTATAGCCACACTTTCTAATGGCACCACAGATGCTGGATCACCCACACACTTATTCAATAGTGAAATGTGAAAGACTGGATGCACTGCTGCTAAATATGTTGGCAACTCTAGCTCATAAGCCACTTTACCAATCCTTTTCAATATACGGTAAGGGCCTACGTATCTGGGGCTGAGCTTCCCTTTCTTGCCAAATCTCATCACTCACTTCATAGGTGACACTTTTAGGAAAACCCAATCATCAACTTTGAACCCTAGTTCCCTTCTCCTTACATCTGCATAAGACTTCTGGCGACTCTGGGTTGTCTTAAGTCTATCTCTAATGAGTTGCACTTTCTCCATAGCATAAAGGACTGAATCTGGCCCTATCAAGGCTGCTTCACCTACTTCAAACCAACCAATAGGAGATCTGCATCTACGCCCATACAATGCCTCATAAGGGGTCATCTGAATGCTGGAATGGTAACTATTGTTGTAGGCGAACTCAATAAGAGGAAGGTGATCATCCCAACTACCCTTGAAATTGATCACACAAGCTGTCAGCATGTCCTCTAAGGTTTGAATGGTGCGCTCTGCCTGACCATCCGTCTGGGGATGAAATGTTGTGCTAAGATTAACGTAAGTACCAAGACCTTTCTGAAATGACTTCCGGAAATTAGAGGTAAAATAATGACCTCTATCTGAGATGATAGACAAAGGAACCCCATGCAACCTCACAATCTCATTAATATAAATCTTGGCGTAATACTCCACCGAATCTGTAGTCTTGACCGCCAAAAAGCGAGAAGACTTCGTAACTCTGTCAACTATCACCCAAATGGAGTCATGTTGTCTGCGAGTATGAGGTAAACCTGTGATGAAGTCCATGTTGATCACTTCCCACTTCCAAGTAGGAATGTCAATCTCTTGAGTTATACCTCCTGATTTTAGATGTTCTAAATTGACTTGCTGGCAATTGGGGCAGTTAGCCACAAAGTCTGGTATATCTCTTTTCATACCATTCCACCAATAAACTTCCCGCAGATTGCGGTACATCTTAGTGGCACCTGGATGAATAGAATATCTGGAGTTATAGGCATCTGCAAGAATATGTTGTCTCAATTCACCCACATAAGGAACACACAATCTACCCTTATAGCTAAGTACACCATCTCCCCCTTGGGAGAAAACCTCCACTCTCTGATTATGGACTGCACCCTTAAGTTCAAGCAAGATTGGATCACTGTCTTTCTTTTCCTTAACCTCTACTACCAAAGAAGATTCTTCCCCATTCTGAACCGTTACACCACCATTTGATATGCTCATAAGATGAACTCCTAGGCAAGAAAGTCTGTGAACATCCTTTTCTAGCTCTCTTCTTTCTTCCTCAACATGTGCTACACTACCCATGGATAATCTGCTAAGAGAATCTGCTACTACATTTGCCTTACCTGGATGGTAATGCACGCTCAAATCATAATCTTTGAGGAACTTAAGCCACCTTCTCTGGCGAAGATTCAACTCTTTCTGGGTGAATACATATTTGAGGCTCTTCTGGTCTGTGAATACATCTACATGAACACCATACAAGCAGTGTCTCCAAATCTTGAGTGCAAACACCACTGCTGCAAGCTCCAGGTCATGAGTCAAATAATTCTTTTCATGCACCTTAAGCTGTCTAGAAGCATAAGCTATAACCTTACCACGATGCATCAACACACAACCTAGGCCGACTCTGGATGCATCACAATAAATCACATAACCATCTGAATCCTCTGGTAGAGTTAAAACAAGAGTTGTAGTCAACCTAGTTTTCAATTCTGCGAAGCTTGTCACACTTATATGACCACTGAAACTTGACCATCTTCTGAGTCAACCTAGTCAATAGTGAGTCTATGGATGAAAATCCTTCCACTAACCTTCTGTAATAACCCGCTATACCCAAGAAACTTCTGATATCTGTAGCAGAGGTAGGTTTGGGCCATTGTTTCACTGCTTCTATCTTCTGAGGATCTACTCGAATTCCTTCACTAGACACAATATGCCCAAGGAAGGTAACTGATTGTAACCAAAACTCGCACTTGTTAAATTTTGCAACTAACTAGCAATCTTTGAGAGTTTGCAGAACAACTCTCAAATGACTCGCATGTTCTTCCTCATTCCTAGAGTAAATGAGGATATCATCAATAAAAAAAATAACGAACAAGTCCAAGTACTACTTGAACACTCTATTCAGCAAATCCATGAAAGCTACAGGAGCATTGGTTAGTCCAAATGACATGACTACAAATTCATAATGACCATACCGAGTTCTGAAGGTTGTCTTCGGAATGTCACTATCTCTGACTCTGAGCTGATGATAACCGGATCTGAGGTCTATCTTTGAGAAATAACTAGCACCCTGAAGTTGGTCAAACAAGTCATCAATCATGGGGATGGGATACTTATTCTTGATTGTGACCTTGTTCAACTGCCTATAGTCAATGCACATTCTGAGAGAACCATTTTTCTTCTTTATGAACAACACTGGTGCACCGCATGGCGAAATACTAGGCCTGATGAAGCCCTTTTTCTAGACGGTCTTTCAACTGCTCCTTCAATTCCTTAAGCTCAACTGAAGCCATTCAGTAAGGAGGAATAGAAATAGTCTAGGTATCTGGAAGGAGATCAATAGTCAATTTCCCTATTGGGAGGAACTCCGGGAAGATCTTCTAGAAACAATTCTGGAAACTCATTAACCACTGGAACTGACTCAAGAGTTGGGGTTTCAAAGCTTAAATCCTTAACCCAAACTAGATGATAGAGATAGCCCTTAGAGATCATCTTTCTGGCCTTAAGGTAAGAAATGAAACGACCCATAGGCGCTAAGCTACTACCATTCCATTCCAAGATTGGTTCGTCTAGAAACTGAAAACGAACAATCCTAGTTCTACAATCGACTGAGGCATAACAGGAATGCAACCAATCCATGCCTAGAATGATATCGATGTCTACCATTTCTAACTCTACAAGATCTGCTGAGGTGACTTTCTGGGAGACTATGATAGGGCAATACATGTATACCCGTCTAGCTATAACTGGGTCATCGACTGGAGTAGAGACTGAGAAGGGTTTTGTGAGTGTTTCTTGACTAGCATCAAACTTAACTGCTATATAAGGAGTAACAAAGGAAAGAGTAGCCCCTAGATCTAATAAAGCATAAACATCGAGATCAAATACTCGTAACGTACCAGTGACTACATCAGGAGAATCTTCCTAATCCTGGCGAGCCTGAAGAGCATAGAGCCTGTTTTGGCGCTGTCCACCACTTGTACTAGAAGAGTTACCCTACTGAGTCGGGTGACCTACTGGTGCTGCTGAAGTTGTAGATTGGGCTCGATTAGCATTGCCTCCTTGACCCTGCTTAGTAGGACAATCCCTCAACCTGTGACCAGACTGACCACACCCAAAACATCCTTCTTTTCCTACAAGACACTCGCCCAGATGGTTCTTACCACACTTAGGGCAAGTTGGGTAGGTTTTGGTGCCTGAAATACTATCTTGAGACTTAGAGTCTGATGCTCCACCTTTCTCATTATTCTGGAACTTGGAGGATGGAACACTGGCTGATGAAGGTGTTGGAGTCAAAAACTTCTGCTGAAACTGCGAGCGATTTCCAACATCCGATTTCTATTGGGAATACTCATAGTTGCATGTTCTTGCTTTCTTACTCTACTTAGCATGTTCCCTAAGCTTATCACCCTCAACCTGTTGAGCGTAAGTCATAAGCCTAGAGATGTTCATATCTCCCAGTAACATAGAATTCTACACTCCATTTTCACCGAATCTGACACTCCATACAAGAACTTATTCATTTGAGCTCTGAAATCAGCAACCATATGAGGAGCATACCTGGAGAGTTGGGTAAACTTAAGCCCATATTCTTGGACCATCATATTACGTTGTCTCAGGTTCATGAATTCTTGAGCTTTTGCCTCCCTTAACTCTCTTGGGAAGAAGCTATACAGAAAGGTTTCACTGAAGCAATCCCAAATAATAAGAGCGGCATTTGTACCCCTGTTCTCTTTCCACTGAGTGTACCAAATATGAGCCACATCTTTCAGCTGGTAAGATGCCAACTCAACCCGATCATTTCCAGTGACCTGCATCACCTCAAAGATCTTCTTGATCTCGTCCAAGAAATGGTGGGGATCCTCACCAGTTTGCGATCCTAAGAACTCAGGCGGATTCATCCTAACAAAGTCACAGACCCTCGATGCTGCAGATCCACCATTTTCATTTACAGGAGCTTGAACCCGCTGATTGTTCTGGTTGGCCACACTCAGAGCCAACATTTGGATGGCATTCCTGAATTCAACATTTTAGACTTCTTGTTCTTAGACAGGGAGGGTTGCGTTTGCGTTCCTGGCGTTAGCTCTACGAGGAGGCATGATCTAAAACGTAGAACGTCGAGTTAGAATGGAATTAGATCATACCTTCGCACGATAAGAGTAACAAGAAAATAAAGATTATTCCTATAACACTTTGTAGCCTCCCTCTCATTAGATGTGGTGCACTTCATACTCATGAAAAGGACTCTACTTAGTGCGGCTTTTCATACATCTTAACACTCTTAAACCTAGTGATCTGATACCAAGTTTGTCACGCCCCGAGGCTACCCCCAGGATGCAGACACGAGACCTAAGATCACAAGTGACCCCAAACTAACCCTGCTACCTTAATTATGAGCATACTAAAGATAACTGAATAATCAAAACTGTGCGGAAGCTATAATCATAAATAAAATGAAAAGATAGGGAAAATACCCATATACTATAACTGAGATGAATGAAAACTGATGAATTTAATACAAGGAAATTATTAACTCATAACCAAGATGTATCTAACTATGTCTGAAAATAGCCTCTAAACTGACTAGAAATGTTGGGACATGCCCCAACTAAGTCTAGGAAAACCAAAACTAAAGGACTAAAAGTATTAAAAAGAAACTCCTGACTATTGTTCTCGGAGAACGAGGACTCACCACTGATTCTGCTGACTAAAGATGGAGAATCGATCTAAGCGTGATCTGGATGCTAAGAACCTGAACCTACATCACGAGAAAATGTAACACACGTATGCGTCAGTACTTGAAAGGTACGGAGCATGCAGGATAGAGTAAAGCTGAAATAAATATATAACTGAATAAACAATAAAGCAAGAGTATAATCTAAACATGATATAGATACTGAATACTGAGCTAACAGAATACAATGACCAAATTTAGACATGCTGATGTTGAATACTGATTATATTGAAATGTTGTCAATGCAATGGAGTCTGACAGAACTGTGGGAGCTACTAATAATCGATAATAAAAACACATGAGCTAAATGTGGAGTCCGATGTATATGTCCCATTGAGAAGACCCAATAAACCCTGCAAGAGGTATAGAGGCATGCTGGCGTGATCACTGAAATTGATGCCCACAAAGGGGACTTATAAACTACGTGGCTAGTAGTTCTGGGACTATTTGGGTACGCTGAACCCCAGTCCAACTCGGTATTATGCTACTCCCAATGCATTAAGTAATTAACATATTATGACTGAATTTCTGTAAGTTACTGGATAGCTCGAACTGAACATGCAAACTGAGTATGGAACAATTAAACTGATATTGATGCATTAATAACTAAGGCATGTATAATTGAATAACTAAAATATCTTACCAAGCATGTGTAATTCAAGAACTAAACAAATACATAGCTAGGATTCTGCAATTCATGCAATAAACTGAATAGTAACATACTAATCTGATTTGGATCATTCTAACAGCTAAGAACCCAATAATTCTAACATTCAAGAAACACTAGGTCTAGTCATAATAAGGGAATCAAAAAACTAAGGACCTAATGGGTGAAAAAGGAACCCACTAGTGAAATCCCACATACCTGGTGATGAATTCCACAGAGAAATCTTTCAATTTCGGGGCTGGAACTGGAGGAAACTTGTTGCGTTCTTGAACTTAGGGTTGGTCGCCTCTCTCTCCTTACGTTTCTAATTTTCTAAGTTTTGATTAAAAATCTGACTTGGGTAAGTTCTAGTTATGTTTCTAGGCTTAAACTGACTAAAACCACAAATTTAGGGTTAAATTGAGGTAGTTTAGGTGTCCAAGGAATAAAGAAAAGACCAAAATAACCCTGACTTAAACTACAGACGGGGCTGACCACGGCCACCTTCACGGATCGTGAAAGTGACCACGGACCGTGAAGTCGGTCGTGGTTTGGACTTGTTGACTATATGCTGACGGTCTGAGTCCACGAGCCTACAACGGCCCGTGTGAAGGACCACGGACCGTGAAAGTGTATGTGGTCTCCACTTAGGCTGTGGTCTGGAGGGACTGTCTAGGGGGCTTACTAGTAAGGCTCCACGGATGCCCCCACGGGCCGTGTGAAGGACCAAGGACCGTGAAGGTCCTCGTGGTCCTCACTTAGGTGTGGGGGTCTAAGGGGCTGGCTAGAGAGGTTCATTGCCTCGACTCTACGGGCACCACCACGGCCCGTCATCAAGACCACAGACCGTGAAGGTGCTTGTGGTCTGATGTCTGGGCCTGGTGACTTCCAAGTCAAGACCACGGGAAGGTCTACGAACCGTGGACCCTATCACGGTCTGTGAACCCTGCCGTGATTCACTACTTCAGGTATATTTTTGCAATTTTTTTCTGGGTCTTGTTTTTGAGTTATTACAGCCACAAGTTGGCATTGGATGCCTTTATGGTGAGGGTTAAGACTATTGAACAAAGTCAGGGAGCTATGGATATTGCCATCACCTTGAAGGACGATGTTAGTGGGCTGAGGAGAGATGTGGACAAGATGAAGTCCACTGACTTATCGATGTTATTCAGTACGGTGGAGATTCCCAAGATCATGAGCACTGATATTCTAGCTAGTTGTGAGGTTCCTCCATCTACTACTACCAGATATGTTACTAGGGCTGTGGTGTAGATGCTGAGTCCGAGGCAGAGACAGATGAGAAGTAGCTGGGTGTTAGAAATGAGGTTGTTTATGATGACTTGGCTGATCTCAAGGGAATCATGATGGAGACAGCTAGGCAGGCATCGCTCAAGGATACGTCTATGGTGGGATCTAGACGAGACAAGAATGCTGATGAACCAGGCAGTGATGCCCAGACAGAGGGAGTGCCCGATATGTAAACTTCACCCAGTCCTAGCCTTAAAGGATGGATCTTTTTCCTTACTTTTTGTTATTTTTAGACTTTATTATTATTTATTTGCATTTTAGGACAACTGCTATTTTTTTTGCGGGGTGAGGTATTTTCATACCTACCTCTATTAGGCTGTTTTTGTGGATATTTTGTTTTGGTTTTGGTTTTGTGGATGTTGGGTATGAGTTTATGTTTATATATATTTCTTGGTTTTTGATCCATATTGTTCCATTGGTTTTAACGCGCAAATGGTTTTGATCCATTTTAAATAAACATTTTGCCACCTCTTTTGTGTTTGATTGTGGAGGTTCTCTTTCATTTACAAGTGTCAGTTGAGGTCAATATTTATGACTTGAATAGTGCTCTCAATTGAACAATATGAATGTGCAGCTACGATGAAGGCAAATTGATTTACATAAGTCATATGTGAACTCCTAGCATCTCGTTGTGACTAGCCGATTGTCGATTAAATCTTTTGTGATGATCATTGCACGCTAGCTAGAAAGTGTGGAGTCTTTTTGATAATTGTGTCGAATGCCTTGTGTGGTGAGGTTGTCTTGAATATTGTGCTTGATGACACCTAGAATTTACCCCGTTAGTCAAATTGATTGATTGATTGAAGCAAGCGATTGAAATGATCTTAGGCAAAAGTTTTGAAGAGTGAACCAAATTGACAACATACTTATTTGTGGCCACCTTGTGAGAAGTGTTAACCTTGCTTGTCATCTTTTGAGCCTATCCTTTTCTTTGGAAGAAACTTGAGCAACTTTTACCTCTTGGTCCCATCACCTATAACCTTCATGAAGTATTGGTTTGTTGAATAGCCAACTTAAGCCAAAAGACTAAGTTGGGGGTGTGGTGAAAAATAAGGAAATTCAAGATGTTTGAAAAATCCCCCTTTGAAGCATAATGTAAAAAAGCTGGAACCCCTCCATGTAAAAAAAAAGAGAAAGAAAAGAAATGGTGAAAAAGATTGAAAAAGAGAAAAGTTTGTGAACTAAAGTGTGTGAAAGAAGCAAAAGAAATAGGGTGTCCAAGGAGCCATGCTTATTTAAGTAATGGAGTGAATTGTGAACATGTTTGAATGTGAAAGAGAAGGATAAAAAGTGATTTTCAAGACATACTTCATGAAAGTAGAAGCCACTAAGCCAAAATGATCATACCTTTACACTCAGCCCCGTTACAAGTCTTGAAAAGACCTTTGTGATCTTGAGTAAGCTGAAACGAATGTTGATTGGAAAATAAGGGCAAACCTATGGGTGGAATCATGCATGTGTTCATCTTTGTGAGTGTGAGAGTTGTATTTGATTCCGAAATCTTAAATTGTTGAAGAATTTTGTGTGAACAAGGAATCATCCTTGTTGTGAGGGCATTTGAATGCTTTTGTTGAGCTTGAACCTGCATTTGAAGCACGCATTGTGAACTTGAACTATATTTGATAATGGTGAGTCAAAATTTGAAACTTAGACTGCACAATTGAGCATTGTATGTGTGGTTTCAACCTCTTGTGTGCATTTGTGTTGAATCTTGAGTAGCACTGTTTGTAGGTGAAGACCTACTACATGAATTATATGCTTCTAGGGTATATGGCTATCTCTAGACTTATGACTCATGCTCAGCAGGTTGAGGGAGATAATCTTAGGGAAATGGGTAAGGATAACAAAAAGGCCAGAACGGGAAATTATCAATACTTACAGCAACGGGCGGTGGGATTCGCTCACAGTTCCAGCGTAGAACTACAGCCCCAGCACCTTCATCAACTAGTGCTCCATCCCCCAAGTTTCGACAGTACCAAAAAGGTAGGGCATCAACCTCTAAGTCACAGGGGAGTGCTACATGTAATCGTACTTTTACAACTTGTCCAAAGTGTGGTAAGAACCATCTAGGTGAGTGTCTTGATGGAAGATAGGGATACTTTGGGTGTGTGATACAAGATTTGGGTCTTAATTATGAAAAAATACACGCATGCCCAAATGATTGCATGTTATTCTGGAAGGACAATGAGAAAGCCGATAACTGCTCTATATGTGGGTCCTCTAGATGGAAAAATATTGGTGCTTCCTCAAATAATGCAAGCTCAAAAATTTCTGCAAAGATTTTAAGGTACTTGTCTTTAAAGCCTAGGCTTCAGCAGATGTATATGTGTCCTGAAATAGTTGTTGCGATGAGATGGCATACTAATGAACGACCTAATGATGGAAATTTAAGGCATCCTGCTGATGGGGAAGCATGGAAAGATTTTGATCATTTACATCTTGACTTCTCTAAAGATCCTCGTAATGTAAGGCTAGGTCTCTCAAATGATGGCTTCAACCCATTTTGAACCATGAGTATTTCTCATAGCACGTGGCATGTTATGTTGATGAACTATAATTTATCATCGTGGATTTGTATGAAGTCAGAGTATATTATGTTATCAATGATCATTCCAGGCCCATCATCTCCTAGAAATGATATAGATGTGTACCTACAACCACTAATTGAAGAACTGAAGGAACTATGGGAACCTGGTATAGAAACATATGATGTTAAAACCAACCAGACTTTCCAAATGCGTGCAGCCTTAATGTGGACTGTTAGTGATTTTCCAGCACTAGCAATGTTTTAAGGATGGAGCACTAAGGAAAAATTGGCATGCCCTACTTGTAATTATGACATGTGTTCTCAATATCTTAAACATAGACGTAAGATGTGTTATTTGGGTCATCGAAGATTTTTACATCCTGATCATCCATTGTGAAAAGATAAGAAGTCATTTGATGGTAATGAGGAGCACAGACCGACACTTACCCCTTTGTTAGGCGTAGAATTGCTTGAAGAGTTGCGTGAATTAAATAATGTCTTTGGAAAGGGTAAAAAAAAAGATCTCAGGATAATAAGGGTCCATGGAAAAAAAGATCTCAGGATAATAAGGGTCCATGGAAAAAAAGATCTATTTTTTTTTAATTGCCATATTGGGCACATAACAAATTAAACCACAATCTTGATGTGATGCACATACAGAAGAATATGTGTGATAGTTTGCTTGGGACTTTATTAGAGATAGATGGAAAGTCAAAATATCATGTAAATTCTCGCTATGACTTGCGAGAAATGGGAATACGAAAGGAGCTACAACCAATAGAAGACGATGATGGAAATGTAAGTTTGGCTCAGTCGTCATTCTTCATGAAGCCAGAACAAAAGAGGTTATTTTGCACTGTCTTCAAAAATTCCAAATTACCTAAAGGGTGTTCTTCAAATATATCACACCACGTGCATGATAAAGAGATGAAAATATCAGGGTACAAGAGTCATGATGCTCATTTTATGATGCATTACTTGCTTCAGGTTGCCGTTAGAAAGACACTGCCCAAGAAAGTTTCATTGACATTGATAAGGTTGGGCAATTTCTTTAGAGCCATATGTAGTAAGGTAATAAGGCGAACGGATCTTGAAAAATTAGAGTCTGAAATTTGTGAAATAATTTGTGATCTTGAAATGATTTTTCATCCAGCCTTTTTTGACATAATGCTACATTTGCCTATTCATTTAGTTAATGAAATAAAACTTGGGGGTCCGACTCATCTTCGTTGGATGTATTCCATTGAAAGAGAGCTATATAATTTTAAGGGGCTCATGCGTGATCAAAAATGTCCAGAAGCACCGATAGTAGAGGGTGTTGTGGGTAGAGATTGCTCGAATAGTAATTCGAGATACCTACATGATGGCGTGAAGACAAGATTCAGTAGGTACCAAACTGAGGATGAGGAATGCGATCAGAATTTGTCACCTATATTCCCTAAGATAGGTCATCCAATTGGAAGGGAGAAGAGAAAAGATTGCACTTTTTTTATGGATTCAGAGTTACGTCATGAAGCCCATCGGTATGCACTTTTCAATATAGGAGATGAACAAGTGGAAAATCTTATCGAGTAAGTTAAATTATATAACAATTATTTACATTTTAAAATTCATTTGTTTGTTAGATAAGGTACATTAAGATTTACAAAGGCTAGTAATTAAATTTTCAATATTCATGTTGTAGGGAACATAACAACATATTGAGTAATCATAGTAGATTAAATGCATGGGCAAGATCAAGGAATCATAGTCGTGAATTTAGCAATTGGTTTGAAAATAAAGTTAAAAATGTTGAAGTACCTCGACATTTAATATGGCTAGCTAAAGGGCCTAATATAGTGGCCAAGAGATATACTGCATATTTTGTCAATGGATATCGATTTCATACAAAAAAGAGGGATGCCCCACGTATAACTCAAAATAGTGGAGTGACTTTATCAGTAACAACAAATAGTTTTGCTAGTTCTCGGGACCAAAATCCCATTGATGGAAATGTTGTTTATTATGGAGTTATTCAAGATATCATTGAAATTGATTATAGTTGTTTTAGTGTTCTGTTATTTAGATGTGATTGGTATCAGAATGAAGTAGATGAATATGGGTTAACTCGAGTATACTTCAACAAGTTATGCAGTAAAGATGACCCTTTTGTGTTGGCATCACAAGTTTATCAAGTGTTTTATGTTGCGGATCCAATTGAGAAAGATGCTTATTATGCAAGGAATAAGGTTCCTGTTGATTTATATGATCTAGAGGAAGAGAATTGTCCTAATATTGGAGACACATTTTGGGGGGAGCCTAATGATGACATTGGTTCCTCAGCTAGATTAGATGAAGGTGACTTTAGATGGTCAAGAGAGGATGTGGCCGTTGATGTTGTTGACATTCCATGTAATGCACAACATTCAGAAGATACAATTGTAGAAACGTCAGCAGAGGAGGATGATGTTGATGACACAAATTGGGATTGGATGGAGGCAGATGATTAGACAAGAAAGATTTGAAGTTTAGTTTAAATATATGTTCATTGTTATTTTCATTTGTATTTTGTGGTTATTAATTTTATTAATACTTTCGATTGATTTATGGACAAAGTTGTTAAATGATTAGGTGATCCTTTTTTTTTTTTTCTGCTGTGCTATTTTATTATTTTTTGGTACGTGTAACGAGAGTGAGGTTGGTTTTATTCATGAGAGTTGTTAAGTGTAAAAGTGTTGAATGTTTTCTTCTAACCAATTTTATATTTAATTTTCTAAAATTGTAGAGACTTGAACAATCATGAATCAAGAAGCGTGTGTGACAAAACTCCAGAAGTTAAGAATTTAAACTATGTTTCAGCTGGATCACTTGCTTCTTTCCGAAATAAAAAGGTATCAAAACAGAAGCACAAATAGAACTCGGAGTATATTTCACCCGTTCAAGTTATGAAGTCAAATGATAAGTATCACAAGCACAAACAGAACTCGAACTACATTCTAGATGAATCTCAAGTGTCGGAACAAGTGCAACAGGTATCTATAAATTCTACCTTTCCTACAGTACAAACAGTACGTGAGAAAGTGCAACAACTGTTGCCGAATTCTACCATTCCCGTATCACAAGAAGCACATGAACAACTGCAACAACAATCACAACTTTCTAGTACTCCTGCATCACAACCATTCAGGAACAAATGTAGCAACGTCCACAAAATTCTACCAACGTTGAAGGAAATAACCAATATGAGGAACAAGGCAAGCATATATAGATTTAAGTTCATACTATTTCAAAAATTGTGTGAATAACTATAAATCTCTGTTCATATTATTGTAGACCCTACCCTAAACAAGAAAAAAAGAGGTGGTACACAAATGCATAATGTACATGGACAGAGTGAGTGTAAACTGATCATACTAAGTGAGGTGAACCAGCCCATTGGTCCTACTAAAGAAGTGGTAAGTGAATTGGGCAGCTTCCTTGGCACATTGGCAAGAAATGGAACATTTTGTCCTCTTAATGTATTTAATTGTAAGATGTTGAAGACACGTGATGATATGTGGAACTATATCAAGGTTTGATGTTCTCAATATTTCATTATTTGGTTGAAAATATTTCATTTTTCTTGTGCTTATCTAATTGGATTAAATTGTAGGAAAAATATGACATTCCTGAAGTTGGGAAAGATTGGACTTTGGGAGAAATTAAACTTGCTTGGAGAGGGTATAAGTGTAGGTTGAAGAAAATGCACTTTTATGCTTATGCCGATGATGCAACTCGAATGGAAAAAAGGCCTAAATTTGTTTCAGAATCTGTATTTAAGGAAATACTTGAACATTGAAACTCTGATGAAGCTAAGGTGATAAATAAATCATGAATAGCTCATAAGTATTTTTTTTCTCTATTACTTCTAGTATCTTCTTGAATCACGACTTTATTTTTTTGCAGGAGACGTCCCACACCAATAAACAGAATCGAAAAAAGTTGAGGTATCCACACACTGTTGGCAAGACAAGTTTTGCTATAATTCGCGAGGTTTGATGTTTTCTCCTATAGTTACTATGACCTTGTTCACTTTGTTTACGAAGATTTTAATGGTGACTTGCATGTAACTAGGAAAAAAAGAAGGAAACTGATGATGCCTTGTCAAGTAAGGACTTATTTTTGGCTACTAGAAAAAAAAAACCTGGCCGAGTATACAAGGACTCATATGAAGATACAATGGCCAAAATAGTATGAAATTTCTAATTCTATGTTGATCGATATGAATTTTTTGTCCTTATATATATAATTGATTCAATTTAATTGAACTCTCTTCTCTTGAACCTAATATGTTGGCTGAAATTGAAAGGATAGAAACTCAAGAAAGTGAAGATGTTACTCAATCTATTGATGCATTTACAACAGTTATGGAGCAAGATCATCCAGGTCGAGTACGATTTTATGGACGAATAACCAAGACTCTTTTGAAACAAAAATAGGGAGATTTTGGTCCCTCTTCACAAACTGTTGATGATGAAATGATGCAGAAAAAATTGAGGAAATGGAAGAGAGGATGCAACAAAGAATGCAAGAAAAATTCAATGCACAAAAAGATACAATGGAAAGAGATGTTACAGTGAACATCATTGCACAACTTCCACGTCTAAATCCAGGATTAACACTTGATCCTAATATGCTAAGATTCATTGTTGGTTGCCCGAAGATGGGGCTACTATTCAACTAATCAATTGTCCATCTGTTGGCTGTAACAATCAAGGTTAGTTCTTTTACTTCTTCTTCTTCCTCCTATACCACTATTTCCTTCCCTGTTTGTCCAAGATTTTCTTCTTCTTATATTCTATCTTGAACAATTCTATCATGATTTGTGTACGTCACTATTAATTGTTTGCTAGTTAGAACTAGCTAGATTGGGCGAAAATTCCTAAATACTGAGAAGGGCCTGCATTACAGCTATTCAGAACCTTACTCAGTGTTTCTCCTGACCAATATCCCACGGCAGACCTGGTAAGGTAACCCACAGAGGTATAGTTGTGATACATTCAGGGTTAAATTCAAAATCTATAACCCAATTTTAAAGTATTAATGGTTTGTTAAAGAATGTGTGTGGTCCTGCTTACATAACTGCATACCATTTTCAGTTGTTCCTCCGGTGTTATCAGTTGTGCTTCCGATATCGTTATTCAACTCTTAATGTCTGAGTATTGAACTGTTAATGTTTGAGTATTGAACTGCTCTGTTTCTTGAGTATTAATTGATTTATTGCTTGAGTATTGACCTGCCAAAGTATTGAATTGTTTCCTGAGTAGTAAACTGATTTGTTCCCCGAGTATTAACCTGCCTGAGTATTGATGTGCTGCCGAGTATTGACATGCCTGACTATTGAACTGTTGCCTGAGTATTGAATTGTTTCCTGAGTAGTAAACTGATTTTTTGGCCGAGTATTGAACTATAGTCGGGTATTGACCTGCCTGACTATTGAACTGTTGCCTGAGTATTGATTTGTTTCCTGAGTAGTAAACTGATTTGTTGCCCGAGTATTGACCTACTTGAGTATTGAATTGTTGCTGAGTATTGACATGCCTGACTATTTAACTGTTACCTCAGTATTGAACTGCTGGAGTACTGAACTTTTGCCTAAGCACCTGACCTGTATATGAGGCTGCCATAAGCACCTGGACCTTTTGCACAATATTAGCTACTTTATGCTCTTTAATCCTAGTTTCAAGTACACCCATTACATCTATTTTATGTTTCTGCCTTAAGAGTTTGAGTATTGAACTTTTAATGTCTGAGTACTGATCAACTGTTAATGTCTGAGTATTCTGAGTATTGATCTACTATGTTTCTTGATCAGTATGAAATTGCCTATAAGTTGCACAGGTTGCACTCGCCATCATTATAATCTAAATTCTGCATATTTCTTCAATTTTGCATTTACTCGATTGACGTAGTTGTGTTTTCTAAAGCTCATAATATCTCCTATTTAAAAGTGAGCATTATTTACTCAATGCAGGTCCCATGTTTACATTGTCTCTTAAAAGTGTGAATAGCTATGTTGTTAGGAGCAATGTTACATTAGAAGTCTAGGGATATCAATGATACCAATGTGGTTTTAAAGCAAGTTTTTGGGAAGACTCTAATCAGCAACTCCTCAGTGAAGTTCGTTGTAAGCTACCTATTAAGACGTGAACAATAATTATGAATTTTTTTTACTTTATAAGTTAGAAGAGCTATTTTCTTTGGGGATAGAGTTGCATTAAAATATTAAGAATGGAGTGGAGTTAGAGATTTTGAAGGGATGGGGCGGGTTAGAATCGGAGGATTTCTTCCGTGGCATGTAATCATTTTATGGTTCTTTTAGAATACAATTCTATTTTTCCTACCGTCTTGCCTTGCTATTGTTGTAGCCAACCTTTAAACATCACTACATCAAGTAGTTGTGAGGTAATTTGTTGCATATAATGATCTAGTGCCAACTGCTATATGTTCTAGTGAGTGAAAAAAATCTATCTCCTCCTAGTGAGTGAAAGAGTAAAAAATAAACTGCCAGTTTTTGTTTTACATAACATCTAAATAATTAAGTTAGTAGGTACACAAGAAGATAAAATAGGAATTTTCTGCCGATGAAGAAAGTAATATAGTTATTGTCTCCTTCTTAAAGTTACGTGTTACTCTCTGCCTCCTTAAACTTAATGTTAATAGTTTGTTTGATTGAGGTTCTCACTAATTATTAAACGGATATAACTTTATGCAAATTCTTTTTTGTAGGTATCGAAAATGAAGAAAGGGGAGAAGATCATAGCAATGGAGATGATCTTGACCTTACTTAATTTTTTGAATTTTTGATAGATATTCTAATATTCATTGTCCTACCAAACATTTAAAAACTTATATCATAACTCATTAGTACTCATGTAAAACCTAACAAATCATTTGGGTTTGAACATATGTTTTGCTTTTAGGGATATATATTATTACCCTATCTCTTGTTAGATATATTGAATTATGAATGTCCATAAAACTTCTTGGAAGGACGACTAATTATATATGCATATTGTATTATAAGTTATTATTAAATATATTGATAGTGTCTTACAACAAAGATTTAAATTTCATATAGATCCTTGCAATATCTTGTTAGAACCGTATGTTGAATAGATAAAATATGCAATTACAACAGAACATGAAACCGTTGCAATAGGTTAAACAACTATTGCAATAGAACTGGAAATCATTGATTTATTATAAAAAATAACCGTTGTTATAAAGAAAATAACCATTGCAATATCTATTCTATGGCAACGATTATAAACCGTTGCAGTTACCAATTATTTCCGTCGCATAAGAAGGATGGAAAAACCGTTGCTATAGGAGTGTCTATGGCAATGCATAGTTACAACTGTTTCAATAACCGTTGCAATAGCTCTATGACCACGCGAGCTGATGTATAGCAACGGTTTTCTCCGCGTTGCAATAGGCCTATTTTCCAGTAGTGTTTCCTTGGAAGAAACTTGATGAAATTGTGACCTTTATTTATCCCTTCACCCTTAATCCTCATGAGATGTGGTTTGTGTGAATAACCAACTTAGGCCAAAAGCCTAAGTTGGGGGTGTGGTGAAAAGAGAAGGTAAATCAAGAAGTGCAAACAAGTCCCCCTTACCAATGGTTTTGAAAAAGAAGGAACCCCTCCATACAAAAAAAAAGAGAAGATAAAAATGAAAAAGAATGAAAAAAGTTTGTGAAAGTACAAAGAAAATGGGGTGTCTGGTATTCCATGGAAAGTGAATAATGGGGTGACCTGTGAGCATAAATGAGAATGATGAAGAGAAGGAAAGGAATTGTTGTTCACACCACATTTCATGAGGATAGAAGTCACTAAGCCTAAATGACCATACATTTACACTAAACCCCGTTACAAGTCTTGAAAAGACCTTTTTGATCTTGAGGGAGCTGAAACAATGGTTAGTTGGAAAATAAGGGCAAACCTATGGGTGAAATCATGCATTGTGTTCATCTTTGTGAGTGTGAGTGTTGCTTTGATTCTGGAACTATAAATTGTTGAACCATTGTGTGTGAATATGAAATCATTCTTTGTGTGAGGGAATTTGAGTACCTTTGTTGAGCTTGAACTTGCATTTGAAGCAAGTATTGTGAGCTTGAGAATCTTTGATAATGGCGAGTCACAACTTGAATCATTGAGTGCACAATTAATCCTTGCATGAGTAAGTTTAGTCTTTTTGTGTGCATTTATGATTGAGTCTTGTGTAGCACCATCTGAGGCATCTTTTTTGAACTGCTGAACTTGAGTTTTACTTGAGGACAAACAAAAGTTTAAGTTGGGGTGTTGATGAGTCCACACTTTGGACTCATTTAGGGCTTTATTTTAATAGATTTAATATCCTCAAATGCTTATTTTGTGCCAATAACTGATGTAAATCATTGATTTTCAGGTATTTGGATTGAGGAGCAAAGCATGGACACTAATGAGCAAAAAGGAACAAGGCAGTCGAAAGAATGAAGAAAAGAAGGCATGTTGATCGCCTAAACCATTGGGCTAGTCACCAAATGGCCACCATCTCGCATAAAGTTCCAGTGTGCCAAGCCCTGAAGGAGAAAATCAAGTCAGCGATAGAAAGGAGCAGTCGGCGAGTGGCTGAATGGTTCCGCGATGCAGTGTTAGATCGCCCAAAGTTATAGAATTTGAGGATGCTGAAGGCCAAAGCAAAAAGGCGATTGAACTGACCAAAGGGAGGATTGCCGAGCTGATCGGCGATCCCGACTTACTGCGCCGAATGGTCCTTTGGAACATATTTTTTGTGACTATAAACACATTTTCAAAAATTATGTTTAGTATCAAATTTTATTCAGAACATTCATTAGAGTAATTTTTGAGTTTGAACTGAGAGTATTGAGACAATATTTTCCTTAGCTTTGAAGATTTGAAGATTTCCATTTTTGAAAAATCGAAAGTTCGTCTTAGAGATTCTTCAATTTAGACCTTTGTAAAGACGAAATTAATCTTACCCAGTTGATGGAAACACAATTTGGTAACGATTTCTATCTTTTTATGATGTTTAGCTAAAACCCCATTTCTTGGGGTGTGATTATGTGATTATGGGTTGATTTAGCTGCTGGGTATTGCTAATTGTTAGTGTAAATGTTGTTTAGAAGTGATTTCATTCTGTAATTGTGGTTAAAATTAAAGGCTTGTAGTTTCTCATGCAGTCCTAACTTCTTGTTTTTGGCTTGCTCGAGAGAGAGGTGTTAAAACCAAGATTATTGAATTGATGGTCTGTGGGTATTGGGTTATCATGGGTTCAGCTCGAGAGAGTGAATCCTAAACCCTTTTCCACACATTCAGGTCGAGAGAGTGAATGGACTAAAGTGTAGGTTGTTCTTAATTGATTGCTCGTTGGTATTCGAGAGAAACCAACTTGATTTGGGATAGATTGTTCGAGAGAAAGTTTATCCCCATTAAAGTCTAGCTTATTCACTAATTTACAGCTATTTACTAACAATTGCAATTACCCATTTTTTTGTCTAAATTAGTCCATAATCGAATCACATCCTAAGAACCCATCTCAATATTGTTATTTTCGTATTATTTTCAGCTGTAGTTGATAATTACAATCAAACCCCCTGTTGTTTGAAACTTGTGTCACCATAAATTTGAATTATGTTTTTTTTCGTAAATGTCTAATCCTATGATTGACTTGAGCATATTCGTACTTGTCTATTGATTCTAAAACTCGTACCACTCCTGTGGAATTCGACCACAACTCACTTAGTTGGGTTATATTACTGACTAACGATCGTTCGCACTTAGTATTGTATGAAGTGTCCTGATACGTGAAATCAGTAGTCACCTCATCAAAACGATCACTAAGTTCTTGAAGTTGCCAATCAATGATATTACAAAACACTTCAACACGATAATGATGTAAGATTGTATAGTTGGCAAGTTTCCGACGTGATCTTAAAGAGCCAACATATGGCTACTCAGAGTTAGGTATGAAAACATCATGTTTGATACAAAATGTAGATACCTTGGCAATAAGAGAATCCCATTCATCATCTCTTAAGACTTGCAACCTTCTCTTTGCTACTTCAACAAGTAGCATGACATTTGCAAAATCTTGCTCTCTTTTTTGTAAGCATTTATTAAGATCATTTGTGATTACTAAGACATATCTCATCAAATGCAACATAAACGTAATCTCAAATGTTTGACAAGCTTTAAGATGTCCCATTTCCTTGGCTCTTTCATCCATACTCCTTGCATCAAGAGCAAGTGATTCAAGAACCTCAAGAATAGAGCCAAACATAATAATAAAATTATTAAAGGATTTGTAATGAGATCCCCAACGAGTATCACAAGCTCTTGAAAGACCAAGTTGTTGATTCAAGCCCCTACCGGTTGTAAGTTCATCCATATCTAATGCCACTTGAATTGTTGATTTTTGAGAATCTAGTAAATTATCCATACACTTAAAAGAAGATCCCAATACATTAAAAATATTTGAGATCAATACTACAAGTTTTCCCACTTCAACACACTTTTTAGAGACCCCAACAAGAGTTAGTTGAAGTTGATGAGAAAAATAATGGATGGAATGAGCCGATTTACTTTCTCGTCTAATCAACATTTTAAGGCCATTGAAGCACTAGTATCTTGAACACGAACAATGTCAATAAGTCGCTCCATTACAAATCCCTTTCTATCAATATATCGAAATACAATAGCCATTTGCTCCTTGCGTGACACATCAAAGGATTCGTCAACTAGTAAAGCACATTAGTCACCATTTAATTCCTCAAGAATAGCTTTAACGGTCTCTATCTTACATGCACTCACAATATCTTTTTGAATCATTGGAGAATTCATTTGATCATTTAAAGGAGCATGTTCCAAAAAATAATAACGAATTTTATCACTTTTTTATACCATGAGATAATTTCAAGAAAGTTACCCCTACTAAGTGATTATTTAGATTCATCATGACCTCGAAATGCAAATCCCTGACTTATGAGAAGTCTTACTACATCAATCGACGCACTTAAGCACATCAAATATCCATGCTTGAGTTGATTAGATTGCCTCTCAAATGCAAATTGAATAGACCGTTGTTGTCGTAGTAAATCTTGACATTTCTTTTTTGATCAATTATGTATGCTATTTGGTAGACCAATATGTTTGTCAAGACCACCCTTTTTGTTCCCACTCTTATATCCTATAGTTGAAAATATTTCCCCTCCTCCTTGATTAGTGTTATGATCTTTATATAGATAGCAATACAAGCAATAGACTGCATCTTTACTAACACTATACTCCAACCAATCATGATATATATCATCAAACCATTCATGATTAAAACGACACATTGATCCAAAAATATTTGTTTGAGGATACTCATGCACCACCAGACGAGGTTGACAAGGACCATTCAAAAGGTATGCTCTTCCAATAACATCACGATGATTTGGATGATAGCTAAATATTGATGTTCTTTCACCAAGATCAAACTTTAAAAAACTGAAATCAAATTCTTGAGACAAATCTAATGATACTTCTGAATGATTGGTATTTTCTTTTTCATTAGATTGACTATGACTATGATGGGCTAAACTTGATTTCGGTACTTGTGTAAAATACTTCTTCATTGAATATTGAGACTGAATTGTAAAATAATAATTTAGTTAGAACTTACAAAAATTAAACATGCAATAAGGACCAAAATAAAATTATAGGCACAAGAGTGAACCAAAGTTTGAATCTCTAACAAAATAAAAGTTGAATGTTCAGGAACAACTGTTGAATGCCCATACACCATAGTCCATACTTAAATGAATAAATATGTAAAATCAACCAATAAGCCAAAACAAACAAAAATTATAACTTTCATGTTCATGTAATCAGTAAATAGAATTGAAATTTTCAGATGAAAAAAAATTGTTAAGAGAAGTGAATATCCGAGTCAAATCAGCTAAATATACGAGCACATCAAAAAATACCAAAATCAAAGCATATAGAATTATGAAAAACAACTTTAAAAAAAAAACAAAAAATACAAGAACTTGCAGAGGTTGCCATCAATGGTTGAATCACGAATGGAGGAGAGAATGAAATGATCCGCGGAGGTCGGAGGACCACCTACGGCACTGTAGCGAGCAGCGACAACAAGTAGGAGCAGGAGGCAGCAGCAGGAAGCAGCAAAACGAGACATAATATTCCGTTGAAAGAGAAGACTAGGAGGAAAAAATAAAATATTGAAATCCCTAGAAAAGAAGGGTTTTTTTTTTATTTGTTGACTTTTCAATTAGAGATTTAAAATATAAAATTTTAATCCTTATGAAACATCATCGTTCATTCTCTTTACTTTAATAAAAACGCTTAAAAATTAAAGCCAACAAAAACTCTTAAAAATTAGAGAAAAAAATTGTTGCTCGCTGGATTCGAACACGTGACCAAGCCCACAAACACGATTTCCTGAACCCAGTTTACCATTGAGCTACTCCTTTGACATATACTCAGGGGGTTTAATTTTAATTATATACACGTAAACAAAAAAATTGATCTTATATATACAATGTAATTTTTTATCGAGGGGGTTCAGATGAACCCCCTCGTCACACTGTACATCCGCCACTGCTTGTAGTCAGCCAGGATGAGGGTTTTCTTGGGACCAACAATGGCTCTTGAGAGATATTGAGGAAAATATTTTTGGATTATACGATTCGCGCCTATGCTGAGATTTTTAGAATGACCCGCTTGAAATATTAGTATTAGAGATCGAGTTTCTAAGCCTTTTATTTTCATAAAAAGTAAAAATATAAATTAGGGGCCAAAAAATAATCTCATCCCTATAAGTATGTCATTATGGTCCATATTTTATACTCGTCTTTAAAATGTGGTCTTTAATAACCCTTTTTCTTGTAGTGTCTTTTGAGGATACATTGAGTGGTATTTACTTGTCATCCTGGTGGGCCTTCTTGTTCCTTACTATATGTTTTGTTCTATTCGAGACACAAAGACATTGAAACTTGTATTATCTTTCAAATTCTATATAATTAAATTAGTGACTTGACAACTAGGTTTTAGGGGTTTTATATAATGACTATGTTTTCTGCTCTTAGGCTTTTATTGTTTTACTTTTCACATTTCTTTAGTATTGTTGGGTTTGAGGATGACTTGTCTTTGTGGGATTAGACGAGTGTCATCACATTAATTTTTGGATCGTGACATATTTAAGAAAGCTCCAAGATCTTCAATGTAAGAAAACACCCCCCTCCTAGCTTGATTAATTCTTCCTTGACTCATATTCGGAGAAATGTTCTCCTCCACAAGCTTCATTTTATGATATTTCATATCATTTTTCATTATGTTTGAAATAGTTTCGTGTGTAATCTGGGTTATAAGTTAATTATAAGGTTGAGATACTTTGAGGTAAGATTCTACACCTACTTTACTTATAATCTCATCGCTTGAAGTTTGAAATCGATTCCTAAGACCTAGGTTTTGTTTTGGTGCATTTTCTAAAAGTTGTCGAGTTGGTATGGTATTGAACTATTGAGGCAGATTGTTATGATCGACAAATAGAATCTTTTGGGTTAATGTAAATTTC
>JAJOOO010000842.1:0-30023 GCA_029582685.1 Solanum piurae
AGGACATGGGAGTTATGGCCGTTGCAATGTTTTGTGCCTAATTACTTAGTGGATAATTAATATCCAAAGGCATTATTGCATTAGTCTTTGTGATGAACGTTTCTATGAACGTTTGGAAAGTTGGCCATTGTGCAAATGCACGTTAGAGGCATTGGTTTGCCCTCTCATTATTCCATGTTTTACTCCTCCATTATCCTTGTAACCTATGTAACTCCTAAAACCATTATCTTCACTATTTACTACACAATTTATCTTCCTATTCATTGCTAGGAAGACTTCTTCTAGCATAAATAGTGGTGGTCTTCATTTGGTTTGAGACACACAACACACAATACATAAGAAAATATAGAGTGCATATAAAAAAAAAGAGTTTTTATTAGTTGAAGGGAGGTGTTTGTTTTGTGGAGCTTTGGACTCAACTCTTGTCCAGAGTTGTTGAGTTATACTTTGTGAAGGCTTTTGTATCCTGAAGGGGAGAAGTCAAGAGGACTACTGCTGGACCGGTGAAAAACATTTGTTGTTGTGGACTTGAATCTCCTTAAAGAAAGCGATATATTCGCGCCTCAGCCTGAAGAGATTTTATTTATTCATTGTATTTTCAATTGTAATCTTGTATTTTTTGTTATCTTGTAAGTTTTTCACTAAAAAAAATTTAAAAAACAAAATAGAAAAAAATATCAATATAAAAAGGTCACCAATGTAACACCCCGAAAATTCTACCTCAAATCAGATCTTGCAAATATTTTGCAGTCTCGTGCCACGAAAGGCATGTACCACCCGTAGAGGTATCTACGGACCTTAGGTGGGTCTGTGGAACTATGCTCTTGAAATTGGTTCTCAGGTCTAAAGTTCACGAGACAACCTACGAGTAATAGAAACATCTACGATCCGTAGAAGGTCCTTGTGGAAACAAAGTTTGAAACTCTCCTAGTAAACTTTCTACAGACGATCATGACGACCCGTCAAAATTCTTACGGACTGTAGAAAGGTTCATATCATAAATGATGGGTGAGCCTTCATCCCTAAATTCGCTTGGTTCTAAGTAGTAATTCTTCCAACGGAATGTAAACTAATAAACTGTACAATGCTAATATATATTGAATAGCTGATACAACAGAAGATTTGATACTAAAATTGTAGACACTTTATCTGAAAACATAGTACATCATGAAACTAATAACCTGAGATATGCATTCTAAAACAATATAATTTTAAATCATGAAAAAATTATTCATGAAAATATTATTTAGAAGGACTGAATTTATGGATAAAAGTAATCAAACTATTCATGAAATGATTGGGAAAGATGATGAAGATCATGCATTCATAAGAGCCATAATTTAAATATAAATCATTATATGGAAAATTGGGTCTTCTTTGGGACTCAATGAGTGAAAAGATATCCATTTATGAAATCTCACATACCTGGAAAGAAGAGTACACTAGCTTTAATCTTTAACTAGATCTTGAAAACAAAGAACCCAGTTCTTGCTTGTGAAGAACGAGTTGTGGTTGTGTTCTTTTCTTGATTTAGATGTCAATAATGATAAAAAAAAATAGATTATTAGGCTCAAAAGGTTTATTGTAATTGTTATTGTATTGAACAAAACAGAGATTTATTTTACCAACTGGTCATTGTTTTGTTGGGTTTAGAAAGAAATTTCTTAATTTTGACGTTAATTTTAAGAGTAATTAAAATAAAAAGATATCGAAATGATGCCAAAATTTTATATTGTATCCTAGAACTTTATATTTATTTTAATTTATTTGATTTTATTTATAATGGACAAATATATTTTTTTAATGTTAGATGAACTTTTAGGCCCATTAAAAACATTTGTTTTGATTAAGAATGCAATTGCATATCTTTTTTGAGACACTTAAAAAGAAGTTCAAGGATATGGTGACACACCTTGTACAAAATATAATTAACTCTTATTAATTTAAAATAAGATTTGTAGATTAAAGTTATTAGGTTCGATTGACAACACATATGTACCACCAAAAGTCCCGAATTGAAAAGTTGATGGATAAGATGGAAAGAGTTTTAGATAGAGAAACCAATCATCTGTGTGGAAAGAGTGTTAAAGTTCAAGAGATCGAGAATCCTGTGAGGCAAGCACAACTTGACAAGGAGATGCTAGTTTCTCTTGATTGAAAAATCCTATGAAGCAAGCACTGCCTGTCAAGGAGATGCTAGTTTCGTTTGATGAAATGATCCCACTCGATCGTTTGAAAGAGTTCATTGAAGGGACCATCAAAGATAATTATGAAGTTTCCACCAAGTCTTCTCATATGTATGCCAAGTTGTACACGGTATGAATTGATCTATCACATTCACCTATTTATAGTTGTTAAATAGAGGAGTTGTGATAAAAACATACTTCCCTCCGGTCAATCATATTTTAAGTGACATGGCATATAGGGGTTTAGTGAACTGAGTTTTTCATTTTGACACATGACATAATCCTATTAACTTCTTTGTTTGACTTGACATGCCATGTCATTCGATACATGACGTCAAACTGGGTCTCTACGATGAAAGACATTGATCTTAGCAAACTAGACTCATCTATCATAGCTCTAATCAACTAATTTGGACTTTAATTAAATCCATATTTATTGGACTTAAGTAGTTAATCCAATTATAATGATTCATAATATTTATTTGAACTAATATATCCATAAAATTTAATATAATCTGAATTATTTATAAATTTATATTTAATAAATTTCAAATAATTACGCCATATTATATGTTTTCACCAATTAAAAGTTCTTCTCAATAATATTCCTATACCCAACTTAATGTATATACCCGACCTAACTAACCCATTAAATTCATTTCCCTATACCATTTCCCTCGTCACTCTTTCATCTCAAACCTACACAGCTTGAAGACAACTTGAATGTTGTTATTTGTTTTCGTGTATATATACTACATCTTTTCTGCCAATTTATATGACTACTTTCCTTTTTAGCCAGTTAAAAAGGATTGACACATTTCTATATCAAGTAACAATTTAATTTTAAAATGTTCATTTTACCCTTAATGAATAAATGATCTTCAGTCACACAAATATCTATCACTTATTTTAGACCACAAATTTCAGAAGTCTTTTTTTCTTTCTTAAATTCTATGTCGAGTCAAACTAAGACATATAAAATGGAACAGAGGGAATGACAAAATGTGAAATCTACAACTACAATTGAAGATCTAATTGGAGAGAAAAAGATGTGAGTTGTGAACTGATTTCATTGATTGGAAGAAGTAATATGTACAATGCACTATGTACATACATATATACTGCTACAACTAAACTCACAGCCTATCACAATCTTACACCTGTCAATAGTAACAGAATTCAGTTACATCTAACAATAACTAACTGCTAAACTAAGACTGCTAAACTAAGGTAAAGTTGTAACAAATCAGTAACAAACCAGTGAGGTCAAGTTACACCACTATCCTCACTATCTTCAATACTCCTCCTCAAACTAGGTGTAGTGAATACATTCAGAACACCAAGTTTGGATAAAAGTGATTCATGTTGCAGTCTTCCCAAAGCTTTAGTTAAAATGTCTACTTGTTGGTGTTGTGTAGGGATATACATAGTACTAATCAACCCTTGTTGAATCTTCTCCTTAATAAAGTGAAAATCAATCTCTATGTATTTCGTCCTCTCATGAAACATAGGATTTGCTGCAATCTGAAGTGTTGCCTTACTCTCACAAAACAAAGATACTGGTTCCTCAATCTGAATATTCAATTCTTTGAACAAGTTTGTCATCCAAACAATTTCTGATGTTAGACAAGTGAAGCTTCTATATTCTGCTTCAACAGAACTTCTTGATACTGTAGCTTGTTTTTTGATTTCCAGGAGATGAGAGAATCTCCCAACTTCAGTAGATAACATGTCACTGATCTTCTGGTATTTGGGCATACTGCCCAGTCTGCATCACAAAAACCAGTCAGTTTCATCTTCTTCTGTGAGGACATAAGTAAGCCTAATCCTGGTTGAGTCTTGATATATCTAAGAACTCTAATAGCAGCCTTCCAGTATTGAGCTTTTGGTTTTTGTAGGAATTGACTGAGAGTCTGGACTGTGTAAGCTATGCCAGGTCTAGTGATGGTCAAGTACAATAACTCTTCAATCATTCTTTGATATCGAGTAACATCCGGATGCAACTCCTCCTCACTACAATCTTCTTCAGAAGTTGTAGTGAGTTTTATATTACACTCCACTGGAGTATTTGCTGCCTTTCCTGAAGTAATGTCTGCTTCAACTAAGAGCTCCAATGCATATTTCCTTTGGTTCATAAAGATACCCCTTTTGGATTTGCTGAATTCTATGCCTAGGAAGAATTTCAACTCTCCTAAATCCTTGATCTTGAACCACTTATGCAAGATCTCTTTGGTTTCCTGAATTAGTGCAACAACATTCCTAATAAAAGGTCATCAACATAGACTAAGATAATAACCAAATTGACCCTTTGATTCTTAGTGAATAATGAATAATCCAAATGACTCTAACTATATCCAGATTTCAATAAGTCCTCAGTAAGTTT
Organism: Solanum piurae; assembly: GCA_029582685.1. Classification (NCBI taxonomy): domain Eukaryota; kingdom Viridiplantae; phylum Streptophyta; class Magnoliopsida; order Solanales; family Solanaceae; genus Solanum; species Solanum piurae. Next base: position 4,570 of record JAJOOO010000842.1, read on the forward strand.
AAAATTTCATTGTCTTGAAGCTTGTTTGATCCCATTAAGGGATTTCACGAGCTTACAGACCATAGGTTGATCAGTGGCAACTTGTAGACCTTTAGGAAGTTCCATGAATACATTTTCTCCTTGCAGGAAGGCATTGTAGACATCCATTTGGTTTATACACCAATTCTCTGCAGCAGCCAGTGCAATAACAGTCCTTACTGTCACTATTTTTACCACCGGAGAAAAAGTTTCTTGGTAGTTTATACCAACAGTTTGGCTATACCCTTTTGCTAATAATCTAGCCTTGTACCTTTCCACTTCACCATTTGCCTTATATTTTATTTTGAAGATCCACTTACAACCAATCACAGGCTTTCCTTGTGGCCAAGGAACCAGATTCCAAGTGACATTCTCATCAAGGGCTTGCAATTCTTGTTGCATTGCTGCTATCCACTTCTTATCATGTAAGGCTTCTTCATAAGATTTAGGTTCACACACAGCTAAAAATCTGCTTAAACGGCCTCTATATGTGGAAGAAATGTGTTGATCTGAAACACAATTGGACAATGAGTGAGGTTTCTGCTTCCCAGAAGTGATATAGTCTTGATGCCAGGCTGGTGTAATCACAGTTCTACTGGACCTCCTAGTAATATTGGTGGTTGGTTGACTCTCAGGAATACTAAAAATATCATTGAGTGGATCTGTAGTGTCATTCAATGTTGTGGACGCATCAGAAGCTTCAGGTACATGATCAATAATAGTCTCTGCAGGAACTTGATCTTGTTCTAGTTCTAATGGCTGAGTGATGTCTGGTAACAGGGGAATTGTATCATCATGCAGTTCCTTAAAAGGAAACATATGCTCCTTAAACACCACATCCCTACTAACCATGAACTTCTTGTCAGCAATATTATCAAGAAGATACCCCTTCTGAGTCAAAGAATAACCCATCATAACATAAGCAGCAACTCTGGGAGAAAAATTATCTTTCCTAATTAGTGTGGTAGCATAACACAGACATCCAACAGTCCTTAAATGATCCAGCTTAGGCTTCCTTTGATAGAAGACTTCATAAGGAGATTTACCTTCCAATGTAAAAGTAAGTAACTTGTTGATTAAGTATCCCGCTACAACACATTCTCCCCAAAACCCTGAAACATAATACTTCTTGCTACTTCCAACACATGCCTATGCTTTCTTCCACCACTCCATTTTGTTGTGGAGTGTGTGGACAACTGCTTTGGTGAACTATGCCAAAAGAGGCAAATAAGTCTTTGCATTAAATGTTAAAAAACTCACCCCCATTATCTGATATGACATTCTTCACATAGTGATCAAACTGAGTTTTAACCATTTGAAAGAAACTTCAAAACAATAATAGCATCAGATTTCAGTCTACGCAAATACAACCATGTAGTTCTAGAATAGTCATCAACAATAATGAGGAAATACTTGAAACCAGCATGAGTGTTGATTCTATGTGGACCCCAAACATCAATATGTATCAATTCAAATATAGAACTACTTCTAGTTGTAGAAACAGGAAAAGGCAAGCTTGTTTGCTTAGCTAATGAACATACAACACAATCATTAATATGTCTATAATTAATGGAAACTAATTTCTTCAAAGTAGTGGGGGATTGGTGGCCAAGTCTATTATTCCATAACATGCCTTCATCTTCATTGGTCTTTATGTGCTTCAACTTTGCACTAGCTGCATTCATGCTAATTCCATATCCAACATCTTTATTCAAAAGAAAATATAAACCTCATGTTTCCTTACCAATCCCCTAGACCTTCCCAGTTAACAAGTCCTGAAATACAAAAAACTAAGGAAAAATCTTACTGAGAAGTGTAAATGCCTGTTTAACTGAGAAACTGAAATTATATTATACTTTAAATCAGGAACCACTAAAACATTAGCCAACACATCACCATTGTCCCATCTATAACTTCCAGTGTGTGCTATTGATGCAGTACCTCCATCAGGCAATTGTACATGGTTATGATCACTTTGTTCTAATGCAACTATGTCAAACAAATCATCTAGTGATGTTGTTATATGTTTTGTCGCGCCAAATTCTACTACCCAATGTTTAAACTTATTACTAATATAGTATGAGTGATCCATACCTGCTTGATTGACTGTTGGGATCACATAATTCTCATTGTTCAATAGCCTGAGAATTTGACCATATTGCTCCTGTGTATGAGGTGTTTGGCCAAGTAAATCATTCTCAACAACATTGACATTTGCCATCCTAATAGCATTATTTCCATAATTCTTCCTGAACTTGTAATCTGGTGGATATCCAACAACAAGATAACAAGTTTCCTTGATATGGCCCATCATTTTGAAAACATCACACTACAAATTGTAGTCCCTTTTTGGCTTGTACAGTGTTGATTGTTGGTGACCTCTACCAACATATAAAGCAGTAGAAGTAGAGGCACATGCATCTCCTCCTGAATAAGAACCACCACTAGTGTATTAAGCAGCACCTGCATCCCCTCCTGAATAGGAACCTCCACCAATGTTACTATCTTTGATTCTTGCCAACATATAAAACAGTAGAAATCCCCAAATCCCCTCCTGAATATGAATCTGTTGTTACTCGTTGACTCTCATCTGAAATGATCATCGAATATGCTTTGTTCACAAAGGGCAATGGAATCATCATGAGGATTTGACTACGTGGCTGAGTGTATGACTCATTGAGCCACATCAGAAATGCAAATAACTTCATATATTGCAAGTGACTTGCATACACTTTGGATTAATCCAGCCACAAGAAGGAGGTGCTACAAGGGCATCAAACACATCCCAAAGAAGCCTTAGTCGTGTGAAATATGCAGAAATATAGGAAGTACCTTGTGTGATAGTGCAAATTTCTCGATGCAACTGGTAACCTCTCGATCCATCAACCTTATTAAACCTCTCCTTTAAGTCAGCTCACACAGTTGCAGCATTAGTGGCATAGATGGTTCCACTAATCAATTCCTTCAAAATAGAATTCAGAATCCATGATAATACGAATGCATTGCACTTCTCCCACTGTTCTTCTAATGCAGCACTGTAATCACTATTTCTACAGGTACCAAAGACGAATCCAGCTTTGCTCTTAGCTCGGAGAGTAAGGAGCATCGATCGGCTCCATAATGAATAATTATCAACGCCAGTAAGCTGAATTGAGGTCAATGTTGAACCTGGAGTGTTAGATTGCAGAAGATACAGAGGATGATTTCGATTCTTATCAACCACTTCGATTGTATCAATACTCACCATTTTCACAAAATTTAGATCACAAAAAACTCAGAGAATTGCAGGAAGTAGATCGTCAACAATTACGAGTGAATCAACTGTGGAATTGAAGCTCTGACACCATGACAAAATGTGAAATCTACAACTATAATTGAAGATCTAATTGAAGAGAAAAAGATATTAGATGTGAACTGATTTCATTGATTGGAAGAAGTAATATGTACAATGCACTATGTACATATATACATATATACTGCTACAATGAAACTCACAGTCTATTACAATCTTACACCTATCAATAATAACATAATTCAGTTACATCTAACAATAACTAACTGCTAAACGAAGACTGGTAAACTATGCTAAAGTTGTAACAAATCAGTAATAACAAACCAGTGAGGTCAAGTTACACCACTATCCTCACTATCTTCAATAGGGAATATATATTTTGATGAATGAAGTGGTAAAAATGGTTTATTTATTTGTTTTCTAAATAGCGTTTGGCTCATGCATGCTGTTAATAGAAGAGTACAAGCTAATAGAATATTTTTCACCGAATAAAGATGAGAACCTTTAATCCGCATCTATTGTTGGAATTTCCACAGCCCATAGGGTTACCAATGGAATATAACTCTCTCTACGTCTTTTCTAATAATACACATCACAAACAATACTCTTTTTCAAAATTAAAAAAAAAAAAAAAATTCAGTTCAGGTATTCAATTAATCAAACTTTTAACATCACCTCGATAAATCACACTAGCCATACCTACAAGTGATAAATCACATAATTAAAGCTACGAAATATGTTAAACTTTAAATACGATCAGTTCAAAAATACAAAACGATCATATAAATTTTGAACATACCTTTGCGGCTTTACCTCTGCACTACAGGTCTCAACTGATTCTAAGGGTGTTCAAAATACTATATTTACCAATACAAAGTAAGATTTGACCTATATATATAATATAATTTTTCTAACAAAAGGGTGTTCAACGATCGTAGCTCCGTCCCTGTTTACTAGTGCTTGACTAATGGATACAAACAATGTGAACATTGACTTCGACTATATGATCATCAATAACATAACCATTCATCAATCTAGATAAAGTCAATTTTCATATCATCATCTGTCTCATTAATATTTCCCAGAAGAAATATTATAATTACAAATTTCTGCACTGTTTTATAGAAGTAACTAGCCTGACGGATTATCTTGCTAATTTGGGTGAGAAACAAAGAAAAGATTCCTTCTTCACACATTATTTGATTTTTCCCAAATCCCAATAAAGTCAAAAACTTGTTGAAAAATGACATTTAACCAAACTGATTGTATAAGGATCGATGTTGTATTCATCCATTTTCTAAGGCGGTTTAGAAAAAAATACAACATAACGATTATAAATTTTGTCTAATATTAATACATGATAAGGCAATGCCTAGCTAAATCACACCCTAATTGTTTTTCTCCTTTGGTTTTCATTTTAAAAATAAGTATTACCAATATTTATCGAGTGATGGAATTTATCGGAGTAAAGAATTAGGGGCAATCTCTTGAGTGACAAGAAAATTTACTTTTAATCCTTTGATACATCTTTCATTTGCAACTGATTCTACATATGGGAGTATTCATCCAAAAACAAGTCCGGCTCTAAAACAGATGCTTTTTGGGCATTACATGTCAAAAGGGACGACCTTCCTTAGAAACACAAATCAAAACGGACACTTCATCTATTTGTGGGTGACTTGTGACAATTGACAAACAAACTTAACTCCGTCAATTCACTCCAAAGGTAAAAGAAGAAGGGTCTCTTTTTGGTATGTAGTGCCCAATGAATGTCCATTTTGGATCGGACTCCCCAAAACACTGTATAGTAGTTGAGAAAGTTCATCTTCAAATTCCATATAATTAAGACAAGAATATTCATGGTGGATTTTTCCAAAGATGTCCTCCAATTTCTTGAACCAAAATTTTCGTACAAATCAAACTTTATCTTATTCCATACATATTATATATATTATATATATTCATTAATGAAGTGGCTAGGGTTTATTGAACCGCCCACCTACACAAGATAGTTTATTTATCTAATTTGTTTTCTAAACAAAGTTTGGCTCATGCTAAACCGCCCAACTTTGTTTTATTTTTTATTTTGAAATCATAGGACAATTCATAGACGCTGGCACAATCTTTACATTTGGGTGAGTACTTTGTGCACATCAGTAATGGCGGAACTAGAATTTTATCTAAGGGGTATTAAAATATAAAGAAATATAACCGTGTAGAAGTCAAGGAGTGTCAATATGTAATATATACACATAAAAGAATATTTTTATTTTAGCTATACAATGTAATTTTTTGACAAAGTGGTGTCGATCGACACCCCTAACTACATGTGGCTCCGCCACTGCGCACCGGGTAAACCCCAATTATTTAACCATATATATCGGAGATGTAAATTGTACTAGGCAAGCCCTATGCGATAGATTCAATTCAGAAGACAATAAAAGGAATCAATTCTGACTCATCCATGTGAATGACGACCCTTCGAACCATCTGAATCCTCCCAAAGAACAACCCCCAATTTTAAAGATGTTTCATTTTAGTAAACTAGACTTAAGGCCTCATTTGTTTGCACTTAATGGAGGTCTGAATCTTAATCATTTAGATTCAGCACATTAAGTGAATTTTGTTTTTAGGTCTGAATCTGAATGATTCAAATTCAGCCCATTAAGTCTATTTGTTTCTTTTTTGAAAAAGCTTCTTAATGGGCCTGAAAAGGTCTGAACGGATCAGATCTACAGGAGAGTCTTAACACCATACAGACTTATTTAATAGCTATAAAATAAAATTGTATCGCCTCTCTCGATCTTTGCGTGACTTTTACTCTCTCAACTACAAACTTTCTTCCTCTCTTTTATCAATCAAACACCATTTTTTTCCTCTTGAACTTGTAAGTTTTCATAATCTTTACAAGTATTTTTTTTTATTAATAATTTTCTTAGGGTGTATTGATGTTTTTCAAGAACACTTGTTGCAATAATATTTTTAGTGAATTGATGTTCATCAAGGTTTTTGAGTGAAAAAAAACTATTCATAATTAAAAATAATAACTATGTACACATATTTGATGTCTCTTATTAGAATTTTGTTTTTAGGCCAATAACTTTATTGAGACTCTTTGACAAAAATAATGCAGCTCCTAATAATTTTACATCTCAATCTTCAGTTTCAGCTAGAAAAAAGTTTTGGGGAAGAAAAAAGCTTATTTGTCTGAATTGGAAATTGTTGAGAAGATGATTATTGCTCTGGAGTTATTGATTAAAAAAATAGTGCACCTAGATTTGGAGAATATATGAAAAAATTGGATGGAAAGAGCCATTATACAGTACATTCGTTAGTATATTTTGTGAAAGTGTCCACTACAAAAAAACATGAATGACGTTAGAGGTTCACAAGTTAGAGAATTTGATTAAGGTTATTGGAAAAAAGATAAGAATTCTTTAGTTTCTATAATTAGCCAAAATATATGTTAGTCGTTGATAATGTGATACCTTATTTTATTTTTTTACTAGTATCTATTATACTTATTGAACTTTTTGATATTATATTGTGCCTATAAAATATTTTTTATTCATGAATTTTTTTTATGTTATGCTTGGTGATTATGATATTTTTTAAATCAAAAAGTAATATTTTTTGTTGAAATGATTTTTTTATAAAATTTTATTAATATAATGTTTGATTTCATATGCACATTCAGATATTGAAAACAAACAATAATTATTCAGTGTTCAGATTTGGAGACCACATCTTAATATTTAGATGTGTATTCAGATCTAGACACCTAGCTCTTAATGCAAATCTTAATATTTAGACGTGTATTCAAATTCAGAGATCTTAATCTTAATAAAAACAAATGAGGCCTTAGATGCTAATGGAATTTCCACCGTCAATGTTGCATCCTTCTATCTGCATCTGTTTTTGGTACACCCACAACGTTACCAATTATCTCCTCAATGGAATATTATAAGTCTCTCTCTCTTAATGGACACCGAAAAGAAACACAATCTTCTCATTATTTCATCAAACATTTGTCTCAATGTACAGAATCTTGTATAGAGTCATATTTGGATGTAGGGATGAAAAAATAGATCCACAAATCGCATTGAATTGTAAATTGAAATAAATCGGAAAGGAAAATTCGATTATATTTGGATTTTTTTGGTTTTAACTTTTAATTAAAAAGAAGTCAATCTCTGTAACGACCGGATTTCGTCGTTATAGAAAAGTCAACGGGGAAAATTTTGGGTCGGAAAATTTCTTCGTAGTAACTTGGAATTTCCCAACCTAGTCCAAATTTAGACGACATCGGAGTCACTATGTCTAGGGAAATCTGGTAACAATTGGGTGATCTAATTACGAATTTAATTACATGAGTAGATAGCTAAGAAGTTAAGGAATCCGTACGACTTTATGGAAATGAATTCGGGCGAGTAGAACTCCTAGAATTGATCTTAGCGTGAACGAGTATTTTCTGAGTGTCATTGGTTGAAGGTGTGTTGTGAAATAGGGGTATTGGAATTATTAAATTAGCTAATTGTTCCGTGGAAGTCGCTACAACAGGAATTTTTGCCGCCAGGGCGGGACCACTGTAGTGGGATTGTACCGCTATGGCGGGGCACACGCGACTTAAAGTCGGGAATAAACCCCAAAAATGTTTTATTCTGTAATTTTTGAACTTGAGAGCTAAGGAACGAACCTAGGGGCTTTCTTGACTTTTTTCACCATTCTTGAGGCTAAAGGTAAGATTTTAACTCCACAAATCCATAATCGCTATCCGTAGAACGTAATCTAAAGGGTAATTATCGATGGGGAAGGGTTTTGATATGTAAATTATGGTAAAGAAAGCCCTAATCTGGGTATGGAAATCATGGGTATGATCTAGGGTTGATTGGATTGTTAGTAATTCAGGTAATTAGTTATTGTCTATTGATTCTCGTGTTAAGTTAATTGTTTGTAGACCAAGAACAAGCGAAACAAATTCGGAAAGGGAAGGATCAAGTTTCCTAGGGGTTTTCAAGCTTGTTTCGAGGTAGGTGATGGTTGTGATATTATGATTGTGTGATATGTGTTTGTTCTTGGTTGATTATAATACGTGTATGTATGCAAATATTGCATTATTGATCACACTTATTGTAAATGAGGATAGATAAATGATGAATGCCATGAATCATGACTTGTTTGTATGATTATGAGAATATACTTGTGATTGTGATTGTGGCTTGTAGAATGGATCGGGTGTTGCGCTTCGACACACTAACTTGGATCGGTTGCCATGTTCGAGCATAAATATGGGATTGGTTGCCACATTCCGACATAAACATTGGATCGGGTACCATGTTCCAGTATGCTAACAGTTTGGGTTTGGGTTTGGGTTCCATGAGATGATCAATGAGTTGACATAATTGTGTATCTTGTGAAATGTGAAATTGTATGTTGTTCGTAAATGATAATGATATTGTATATGTTCGGTGTATGAATGTTAATATTATGTTGTATGAGTTTTATATTTTGCACTTAGTGGGATAGCCGTGTGATCCTACCAGTACACTATGGGTGTGTATTGATACTGCACTTGCTCTTTCTTTGTTGAGTACAAGACATCTTCAGGCGACTATTGATAAACCTCGCTTAGAAGATTAGTGATCGCTTCTGAATTGAAGGGTAAGCCAGTTTTTCCGGGCTGCCATGAGTTCTCCTTTTGTTTATGTCCACATTTCGGACTTAGACTAGTTCTTAGTTAGTTTTATGTTAGTTTGGGGTTGTACCCTTTCTTGTTTAGACTTATGGTTGATCCTTAGATGTTTTGGTACATTGACTTTTAGGTTAGGCGTATTTTCCGCATTTGTTTAGTTATTAGACTCTTGGTTTGGTGTTTATGGGAACTCCCTATTTTCTTTCCTTAGCATTTAACTTGCCTCCGTAAATTAAATGTCTTAGTTTTTTTATTACATTGGTTAGATAATTAGTATAAATAGTTCTCCCACTGGAGGGTTAGTGTGGATGCCAATCACGACGGTCTGCGTCGTGACAAAGTTTGTATCAGAGCCTAGGTTCATTGATCTCGATGTACCAAAATGAGTCTAGTAAAGTCTTGCAGAATTGTACGTAGACGTCTGTACTTTTATTCGAGAGGCTATAGGACTTTAGGAAATCTCTCTATTTTCTCTTGTCTCCTTTCGTGATATAACTTGATTCCAATTGGTATCTAACCTCCTTCACTCTTTTTTCTGCAGATGGTTAACACTAGATTCAATGACGTCAGGCCCGTAGCTCCAGTCAATGCTCCAACTGAGGAATCTACAGCGATAGATCGTGGTCGAGGCAGGGGTAGAGGAAGAGCTATGGGCAGAGGCCGAAGATGAGTAGCGCCTACTATAGATGGGGCACCGATCAAAAATGCTCCCAAAAATGAGGCCTCACCTGTGTATCCTGAAGATATAGAAGAGAATATTGAGGTTGAAAATGTTGAGGAGATTGGACAAAAGGAAGAGGTGCAGGCTGAGACTATAGGTTTTCCTCCCAGAGATCCAGTGTTAGCTCAACAAATCATGTCATTCCTGAAAGGGTTGGTTGGTCCTGGAGTGCTTGCTTCTGTTCAAACAACTCAACCTCCCGCCAATCCTCCTATTGCTCTCACTGTCCCCAAGGTGAGTTGAACCGGAGGTAATGGTGCTTTCTTCCGTCCTTTGTTGGGTCCGGGTTATGACTGGTAATGAGCATGAAATGTTGGCTAAGTTCTTGAAGTTGAAACCGCCTGCGTTCCATGGTTCCGAGAGTGAGGATGCATATGAGTTCTGCTACGAGAGGCTTCATAAGTTGGGAATTGTCCATCAGCATGGGGTTGAGTTTGTGACTTTTCAACTGCAGAGTGAGGCTAAACAGTGGTGGAGAGCTTATATAGAATGCAGATCTTCAATTTTACCTCCACTTACTTGGAGCCAGTTTCAGGCCCTGTTTTTAGAGAAATATGTGCCTAGGACTTTGAGAGATCGCAAGAAGGATGAGTTCATGGCTTTGGAACAAGGTGGTATGTATGTGGCTACTTATGATGCCAAGTTTCATGCATTGTGTAGATATACTACCCAATTGGTGACTACTGAGGAAGTTAGAATCTGTTTATTTATTAAGGAACTAATTTATGAGTTGCATGTATTATATGTTCATATGAACTCTATAGGGAGGAGCTTTAATGAGATAACAGACTTTGTTAAAACGTGGAGGGGGTGAGGTGAGAGGTCAGGCTAAGGCATTGGCTAAAAGGGCCAAAAACTCAGGGAACTTTCAAAATTCTTACTCAAAAGGGGCAGGGAGGCCAACACTTGCAGCCAGGAAAATTTAGTCCTCCATGCCTGCCTCTACAGGTAATTACCCGGGAACTCCACCTCAAAATTTGATTCAGGATAACCAGGGAGTCGCGCCTTCAACAGGCAACAGATCATCTTTTGATCATACTTGCTACAATTGTGGAGAACCTGGGCATATGAGGAGAGATTGTCCCCACTCATGTGTGTTGGATTCCGCGCAGCAGCCGTCTATATCAGTGGTAACCACGGGAAATGGTAATAATGGTAGAGGGCGTCCACAAGGTGGGTGAGGAGGAAATTAGCGAGGCCGTGGAGGTAGAGGAAATGGTAACGCAGGCAGAGGTACAGTGCATCCAGGCAGGGAAGTAACTCATCAAGATGATACGGCTCAATGTTACGCCTTTTCGGGCAATAGTGAGGCAGAGGCGTCTAACGTAGTGATCACATGTACTATTCTTATTTGTGACCAGATGGCTAATGTGTTATTTGATCCGAGTTCTACTTATTCTTATGTATCCATGAGATTTGCCTTAGAATTTGATATGAATTGTAAAATACTTGATTCCTTCATCCATGTTTCTACCTCAGTTGGAAAGTCTGTCATAGTCACCCATGTCTATCGTGATTGTCCTATTTTATTTATGGGTTTTCAGACTTGGGCTGATTTGGTGATATTGGATATGACTGACTTTGGAAAAATATTAGGCATGACTTGGTTGTCCCCCTACTATGTTGTGCTTAATTGTAATACTAAGTCTGTAACTCTAGAAATTCCGGGAACGGAAAAGTTAGAGTGGGAAGGGGTGTACAAACCTAACCAAGCTAAGATCATATCCTCTATTCGGGCTAGAAAACTTGTGGGGCAAGGTTGTTTGGCTTATTTGGCTCATATTCGGGATGTTGAGGTTGAGTCTCCATCTATTGAGTCTATTCATGTGGTGTTAGAATTTAGAAAATTGTTTCCTAATGATCTGCCCGGTATGCCTCCTAATATAGATATAGACTTTTAAATTGATTTAGAACCTGGTACTCGTCCCATTTCCATCCCTACATATCGCATGGCTCCAGCGGAATTAAGAGAGCTTAAGGCTCAAATTCAAGAGCTTCTTAATAAAGGATTTATCCATCCTAGTGCTTCCCCATGGGGTGCTCCAATTTTGTTTATTAAGAAAAAATATGGTAGCATGAGAATGTGTATAGATTACCGGCAATTGAATAGGGTCACCATTCGAAATAACTATCCCTTAACTCGAATAGATGATCTTTTTGACCAATTGCAAGGTGCATCGATTTTCTCTAAGATTGATCTAAGGTCCGATTACCATCAATTGAAGATTAGGCCTGAGGATGTGCCCAAGATGTAATTTAGAACCCACTATGGGCACTATGAGTTTCTAGTTATGTCATTCGGGTTGACTAATGCACCTGCAGCTTTTATGAGTTTAATGAATGGGGTGTTCAAGTCATTTCTTCATTCATTCGTCATAGTTTTTATTGATGATATTTTGGTCTATTCAAAATGTGAGGAAGAGCATGCCGACCATCTTCGTATTGTTCTGGGTGTTCTTGGACAACAAAGGTTGTATGCAAAAAAATTCAAGTGTGAATTTTGGTTGACTTCGGTTGCAATTTTGGGGCATGAAGTTTCAAAAGAAGAGGTAATGGTAGATCCTCAAAAGACTGAGGCGTTTAAGAATTGGGTTCGGCCTAGCTCTGTGACGAAAGTTAGGAGTTTTGTGGGGCTCGCTAGCTATTACCGTCGATTTGTGAAGAACTTTGCTTCCATCGCCACTCACTTGACAAGTTTGACAAAAAAAGTGGTACCCTTCGAATGGACTGAAAAATGTGAGGATAGCTTTCAAAAGTTCAAGACTCTCTTGACCACCGCACCTATGTTAGCATTACCGGTGAAAGGTAAAGATTTTATAGTTTATTGTGATGCTTCACATTATGGTTTGGGTGATGTGTAAATGTAGGATAAGAATGTTATAGTTTATGCATCGCAACAGTTGAAGGTGCATGAAAGGAATTATCCAACACATGATTTGGAGTTAGCAGCGGTAATGTTTGTTGTTAAGATCTGGCGACATTACCTCTATGATGTCAAGTGTTTGGTATTTACTGATCATAGTTTGCAGCATGTGTTCACTCAAAAGGATCTGAATTTGAGACAGCGAAGTTGGATGGAGCTACTCAAGGATTATGATGTCACCATTCAATACCATCCGGGTAAGACTAATATAGTGGCAGACGCTTTGAGTCAGAAAGCGGTGAGTATGGGTAGTCTAGCTTGCTTGTATATAACAAACGACCTTTGACTAAGGAAATCCAGACCTTAAAGTCTAAGTTCATGTAGTTGGGCATCTCAGAAAGAGGTAGGGTGTTAGCAAGCATTGAAGTTAGGGCCACATTCATTGAGGAGATCAAGGCCAAACAATTTGAGGATGAAAATTTGAATGAACTTAAGAAGAAAACTGCGATTGGTAAGGCACAAGAGATCACTCTTGATGTGGAAGGTATGCTTAGTTTTAAAGGAAGGATTTGTGTTCCTCGAGTTGATGACTTGATTCAGAATTTGTTGATAGAATCCCATGGTTCGGGATATTTCATTCATTTAGGTGTGACCAAGATGTACCGAGATTTGAAGTGAATTTATTGGTGGCCGGTCATGAAGAAGGATATACCGGAGTTTATGGCTAAGTGTCAAAATTGTCAACAAGTAAAGTATGAGCACTAAAAACCTGCGAGTTTGCTTTAGAGAATGCCAATTTTGAAATGGAAATGGGAAAGGATAGCCATGGATTTTGTGGTTGGTCTTCTCAAGACTTTGGGAAAATTTGATTCTATTTGATTAGTGGTTGATAGATTGACTAAGTCAGCCCATTTTATTCTGGTAACAATAGATTATAATGCTGAACAATTGGCTAAGGTGTATGTGAAGGAGATAATGAGATTGCATAGGGTGCCCCTTTCTATCATCTCATATCGTGGTATGTCGTTTACTTCCAGTTGGATGAAATTACATGATGAATTGGGCACACAACTCACTTTTAGTACAACTTTCCATCCACAGACTGATGGTCAGTCAGAGAGGAATATTCAAGTGTTAGAAGACATGTTGAGGGCATGTGTGATTGACTTTGGAGGGCATTGGGATACATTCTTACCTTTGTTTGAGTTCTCCTATAATAATAGTTATCACTCGAGCATTGATATGACACCATTTGAGGCATTATATGAGAGGGGATGTAGATCACCCATATGATGGTTCAAGGTTGGAGATGTGAAACCTTTGGGGGTTGATTTAGTAAAGGATGCGCAAGATAAGGTGAGAAGTATTCAAGTTAAGCTTCTAGCATCCTAGAGTAGACAGAAGAAGTATGCATACCATAAGGTGAGAGACATCACATTTCAGACTGGTGAGAATGTTCTTCTAAAGGGATCGCCAATGAAAGGGGTGATGAGGTTTGGCAAGAAGGGCAAGCTAAGCTCGCAATACATTGGTCCCTTTGAGGTTCTTGAATGTGTAGGACCGGTAGCGTATAGATTGACTTTACCTCCTAACCTATAGGGAGTGCATCCGGTATTTTATGTGTCCATGTTGAAGATATATCATGGGGATGAGGATTATATCATTAAATGGGACTCCATTGTGTTAGACAAAGACCCACAATATGAGGAGGAATCGATTGAGATTCTTGATCGTGATGTGCGTAAGCTGAGGACCAAGGTATTAAGTCCGTGAAAGTTCAATGGAAGCATTGTCCAGTTGAGGAATCTACCTGGGAAACCAAGAAGGACATGCGAGATAAGTATCCCCAATTGTTCGTCGCTTCAGGTACTACTTCATTCCTTCATTAGCTATTTTCCTAAGTTTGTCACTCGGGGACGAGTGGTGGGTAAATTGGTATCTATTTTAACAATCGAGTTTCATCGTTATAGAAAAGCCAACAGGAAATATTTTTGGGTCGGAAAACTTTTTTGTAGTAACTTGGAATTTCCCAACCTAGTCCAGATTTGGATGAAATCGGAGTCATTAAAGTCTAGGGAAATCTGGTAACAATTGGGTGAACTAATTAAAAATTTGATCACATGAGTAGATATCTAAGACCTTAAGAAACCCGTACGACTTTACGGAATTGAATTTGGGCGAGTAGAACTCCCGGAATTGATCTTTGCATACACGGGTATTTTCTGAGTGTCATTGGTTGAAGCTGTATTGTGAAATAGGGGTATTGGAATTATTAAATTAGCTCACTATTCCGTGCAAGCCGCTACAGTCGGAACTTGCGCCGCCAGGTCGAGGCCGCTCTAGCGGGGTGATACTGCTATGGCGGGGCAGATGCGACTTAAAGTTGGAAATAAACCCCAAAACCATTTTATTCTGTAATTTTCAAACTTGAGAGCTAAGGAACGAACCCAGAAGTTTTCTTGACAATTTTTCACCATTCATGAGGCTAAAGGTGAGATTTTAACTCCCTGAATCCGTTTATCAATCCGTAAAACATAATCTAAAGGGTAATTATCGATAGGGAAGGGTTTTGATCTGGAATTATGGTAAAGAAATCCCTAATCTGGGTATGGGGATCATGGGTATGATCTAGGGTTGATAGGATTGTTAGTAATCCGGGTAATTAGTTATTGTCTATTGATTCCCGTGTTAAGTAAATTGTTTGTAGACCAAGAACAAGTGGAACGAATTCGAAAAGGGAAAGATCAAGTTTCCTAGGGGATTTCAAGCTTGTTTCGAGGTAGGTGATGGTTGTGATTTCATGATTGTGTGATAGATGTTTGTTCTTGCTTCATTATAATATGTGTATGTATGGAAATGTTGCATTATTGATCACACTTGTTGTAAATGAGGATAGATGAATGATGACTGCCATGAATCATGACTTGTTTGTGTGAATATGAGAATATACTTGTGATTATGATTGTGGCATGTTGAATGGATCGGGTGTTGCGTTCCGATACACTAACTTAGATTGGTTGCCACATTTTGGCATAAATATGGGATCGGTTACCACGTTCCGGCATAAACATTGGATCGGGTACGATGTTTTGGTATGCTAACATTTTGGGTTTGGGTGCCATGAGACGGCCAATAAGTAGAAATAATTGTGTATCTTGAGAAATGTTAAATTGTACATTGTTCGTAAATGATAATGATATTGTATATGTTTGGTGTATGCATGTTATTATTATGTTGTATGACTTATATATGTTGCACTTTGTGGGATAACCGCGTGATCCTACCAGTACACTGTGGTTGTGTACTGATACTGGACTTGCTCTTTCTTTGTTGAGTACAGGGCATCTTCAGGCGGTTATTGACAGACCTCACTTAGAAGATCAGTGATCGCTTCTGAATTCAAGGGTGAGCCAGTTTTTTCGGGCTGCCATGAGTTCTCATTTCGTTTATGTCCACATTTCAAACTTATACTAGTTCTTAGTTAGTTTTATGTTAGTTTGGGGTTGCACCCCTTCTTGTTTAGACTTATGGTTGATCCTTAGATGTTTTGGTACATTGACTTTTAAGTTCTAGGCGTATTTTCCGCATTTGTTTAGTTATTAGACTCTTGGTTTAGAATTTATGGGAGCTCCCTATTTTCTTTCCTTAGCATTTAACTTGCTTCTGTAACTTTAATGCCTTAGTCTTCTACCGAAGGGTTAGTGTGGGTACCAATCACGACGGTCTGGGTCTTGACAATCTCACACTAAATTAATCCAACATTTTATATATAATGTTCAAAATTTATTTTATAAATAAAAGTATGTATTTTGATATAATTTATAAATATAAATTGCAGAAATCCCACCTTTTAGTTTACTTATTACGGTTATCCCCTATAAGTTTTACAAATCTCCAAAATTCCTCATTTTCGCGCATCAGATTAGTGTATCTCGCGCATCAGATTAGTGTATCTCGCGCATCAGATAGTGTATCATGTATAAAATGTACATCAGATTAGTGAATCTCGCGCATGAGATAGTGTATCGTGTATAAAATGTACATTAGTTTGGTGTATCATGTATAAAATGTAATGTATCTTACTTAACGATTAATGTATCTCGCGCATCAGATTAATGTATCAACGCTTATATTATTGTATCTGTTTTGCGAGATTTGTGTA
Organism: Solanum piurae; assembly: GCA_029582685.1. NCBI lineage: Eukaryota > Viridiplantae > Streptophyta > Magnoliopsida > Solanales > Solanaceae > Solanum > Solanum piurae. The sequence goes on from JAJOOO010000842.1 coordinate 21,318, forward strand.
ATTATATACTTTTAAGGGATAGATTGTAATTTTACCTTAAAAGTATTTGATTTCTGTAATTTGCCCAATTTCTTATAATACTTTTTCATAGCATTTATATTTTAACGTGTTAGTTCAAGTTTGAGACTTAGAATTTTAAATGGTTCAATAAAAATTATAGTTCATCATATTAGTAACTCTAATAAACTTAAAATCAAAATCAAATCAATACTATCATGCTAACAAAAAATAAATTTAACTTTAATTAGAATGACTATAATGTTGAATATTTTTTTCTTTAATTTTATATTAGTTTAGACAATTAAATACATAACCTACTTTAATTTTTCTTTAATGTTTAGTCATGTTATTAATACTGATTAGACTTATTTTAGAATGATTTTGTATTTTTTTAAATTATGATCTTTTTCATTATAACTTATTAGTTTGTAATATATTCTTCACTGATTTTATGTGATTTCATTATTATTTTTTATCGATTATTTTAGTGTTATCACACATCTTATATTTTGTGTTATTTTCATAAGAAACACCTTCGATAGTTATATTTTGTTTGAACTAAAGAAATATTTGAAGCACACAAATTAATATTATGTTTGTATGAATATTTTATTAGAAAAAACCTGAAAAAATATGAGAAATCCGAATTTTATTAGTTTGATTCCGACACAAATGATTTGGTAAGTTGAATAGCCTGAACCAATCTTGTTCATGTACACCCCTATTTGGAAGTAGGAATTTGGTCATTTATTTTGGGAAAAAGTTTCAAATATGTGTTGAACTTTGACAAAAAAAGGTTCATCTATACCATTCATTAAAAATATGGCTCACTAACAAAGTATCTTTTCATGCCTTTATTTTTTAACATAAAACTGGTCCAGTTTTAACATACCACTTTGTACACATAACTAACTATAATATGTCCACATTATTAATTAAATCAGCCAAAATACAAAACCCATCTAGATTAGAAAACAAAAATCCAAATTAAATCCACCCACCTACATCCTTTATAACCCAAAACAAGTCATTGTGCCTAATAATTGATCACAAGTAATATTCCATTTTTCTCGATTCTTTGAATTTTCATTTTAGGCATTCAATTATTTTACTTTTTCCTTAAGAAAAACAGTGATCAAACACTTGTCTAAATAGAATCTCCCATGTGCGGACGTACCAACGAGCCTATCCTATAATAATAATTTCCGATTTGGTCCTTGTATTATATGGTTACTGAAAAAACTACTCTAACTTTCTTCTTTATTTTTAAAAAAATAAAAATTACCTAAATATACATCTTATTTTATCATAATCTCAAAAATTCCTTACCATTTAAAAAAAATTCAAAAATCCCCTCTAGGATAAATCATTCCCTTATTGCTAATACATTTCAATCCCTCTCTCGGATACATCATTCCCTTATCGTTGATACATCCTATCCCCTGTCAGATTCTCCCACCCCCCCTCTCGGATACATCCATTACCTATGTATCCGGATGTCTATACCCTCTCTGATACATCTCTATCCCCTCTTTATACATCCCTCCCCTATGTATCAGGATGTCTGCTGATCTATCCGGAATTCGAGTGATGTATCCGAAATTCATAAACTTTAAGGAATTTTTGTAATTTAGAAAAGAGTAGAGAAATAATGTAACTAGCTCTTAATGGAATTTACATAAATTATATATAAAAAAATTCCCTTGCTAAATATATAGAATGTTCTAAATCCTAATGCAGATGTACCAAATACAAAGCATGCTCTTGAATTAATATTCTTTATCCTAAAATTCAAGGACCAAAGGTGCAAATTTATTAGTATTATTTTCTCCCAAGAGTTTCGGTCAGCCTTGTATATAAAGGGCATTGTCCCCATCGGCCTTTGCATCATAAAACATAACCACAAAGTTTCTTCATTAACATTACTACTATCAAACAAATGGCAGCACAAATTAAAGAAATCTTGCTAAAATAGGCTCAGAAGGCTTTGCCCTAATTGATGAATACTTTGGTAAAAACAGGATCGTCAATAGACCTCCCACCACGGTGGCACGTAATACAACATTCCGGCAGACGCAGCAGGGCTGCAACTATCACTACTCTTCCACGGAAACTCATGTTTACCGGTTAAATCCCTCAGTTAGAAGAGAAGCTATGATTACTGCTCCAACACCAGCGGTGGCTTTAAGTAGCTATGAGGCAGCTCAGTTGCATGATGGTATATATCTCGCCAGTTATTTTAACAGACGCCAAATGCGCATGACTTACTAGGTACTATAATATGTAAAATAGTTGGTGTTGCTTCTATGTAGAAAATAGTTAATTACGCTACCTACACATGTAGTCCTGGTTATGCTTTTCGAATGATTTTGTAGCTAAACCATGTTATATGTATGTATGTCTTGTATTTTCAATGTAAAAACCGTTGTTAATTTGTATTCCTAAAAGATTTAGAACAATAACTTTGGAGAACTTCGTAAGAAATAACAAAGTTTAAACAATATTTTAAAAATTAGAAACTTTAAAACTAGTAAAAGAAAATAGAATCTGAAAAAGATCAGAGGTAATATCGAAAATATTTTTCTCAAGAAAAAAATAAATCAAGTCAACGGAATGCACAATGCTTTTTAATGAACATTATTTCCTTCTAGTATCCTAGGTTAATGGAATATATCTTTCCATAATAGAATGATCTTACTTACTGGTATATCAGTACCTAAAATTACGATGTTAGCAAACCACTCAATGACACTAATATTTCTTAGGTGAAGACGATGGTAATCTTCGACATCTTCTATTTTCCTTCCTTATGGTGGAAACTGTCGTATTTTTTGTATATAAATTGTACTCTTGTAGTAGCTCTTGTACCTATTAAGATTAGTTCTGTGTGGTGTGTTTTTGATATATTGTAAAAGACTTTATTAAAGTTGTTGTTTCCATAAAGTTAAGATGTTGAAGAGATTTTTTTAGTAAATAATTTATTTTCCTCATATTTTTAACCGATTTGGGGGTTGAAGGTTCTTCTATCTAGGTATTAAAATAGGTGCCCGATGGCCCGTGGATTGGAGCGTGACAACTTGATATCAAAGATTAGGTTACCGATCTCCCTATACAAGAGAAAATGTCGAATAGAGTCATAAGGTTTATTTTTTATTTTTTTGAGGATTGGTGTGTTGACATACACATTTAATCTTTAAGGGGCTATGAAACATTCTAGGAATCTGTCTCACTTCTTCACTCTTTGTATGAGGTTTATCATTGTGGTATGGGTTGAGTTCAATTCGTATCTACATTCCAATTGATATCTTAACGAAGTAATCAGGATGTCATTATAGCGGCGGAATGTACACAAGCAAGAAAAGATAAAAATCAGAAATGTTCCAATTGGTATATAGCCTTAAGGATCATGCGAGTGCATGCGTGATCAGTTAGTGGTTATCCAGGATGCAAATACTTTGTCATGAACCTCATTAATTTGATGATGAATGCTTAATGATTGTTGCTATGTGCATTGTATTGCTTGAAGAACTGCTTATGTGTGAATTATATTTGCCTAAATGATTGAACTTGTATGTGATTATTAAAGGAGTTTTTTTTGTGTAATTCTGTATGAGATTTAATGGTCACGTGGCAGCGTCTGTGTTATTCATGTTTGGGTAGGATCCTGAAATCCTGAATGAGTTTATGGTTAGAATGACTGTGATATTTGTGTCTGGAAACGGTCTTGGACTCATGGGTTGGCATTGTTAATGAGTCGGTTCAAGCATTTTTTTATTACTCATTTTGATATTTCTTTCATGTGCTACTAATGTGTCATGTGTATATTCACCCACAACCAAGACACTGTATAGTAGATAAGAGATGAGAAAGTTCATCTTGAAATTCCATATAATTAAGCAAGACAAAAATATTCATGGTGGATTTTATTTCTTGAACCAAAATATTCTTACAAATCAAACTTTATCTTGTTCCATAGTATATATTTTGATTTATGGAGTGGTAACGGTTTGTTAAACCGCCCACTTACAGCCCAATTCTAGACTTTGATGCTTCCATCGAAAGAAGAACAGGACAATCAATATAATGTTGCATCCACATCTGTTTTTGGTACAACCTAATTATCTCGTGAATGGAATATTATAAGTCTCTCTTCACTCTTTTTATATTGATTTAAAGAATTAAAATGCATAATCTATTTTATTTTTTTATTTTTAATATTTAGTCATGTAATTATTTTTTATTAGATTTATTTTAGCATGAGTTAATAATATTTAATTATGACCATTTTCATTATGACTTATTACTTTGCAATATTTGTTTCACTAGTATGTTATTGTAGTGTAATTTGCAATATTTGTTTTATGTGATTTCATTATTATTTTATATTGACTATTTTAGTGTCATCACTCATCTCATATTTTGTGTTTTTTTTTTTTACAAACATTTTAGATAGTTGTATTTTGGTAGGACTAAAGAAAAAATTGAATTACAAGTTAATCATATGTTTGTATGAATACTTAACACATGAAATTTGGAAAAAATTGAGATTGAAAAATCCAAACTTTATTAGTTAGACTTGGTTTATAGATTTAAAAATATGACTCAAATGATTTAGTTTGGTATTTGAATAACCTGAACTAATCCGGCTTATGTACACCCCTATTTGGAAGTTGGAATCTAGTCATTTATTTTAGGAAAAAAGTTCAAATATACTGTCGAACCTTTCGAAAAAGTTCATTTATGTTATTCGTTAAAAGCTTAGCTCATTTATGTCATTGTCGTCTAACAAAGTGTTCATTCATGGCTTTATTTTTTGACATAAATCATATCTTGTTTTATCGTATTATTTTGTACACATGGCTAACTAGAATACGTTCACGTCATTAATTAAATCAGTCAAAATGTAAAATCCATCTAAATTACGAAAAAAAGTCCCAAATTAAACTAACCCATCCACATCACTTATGCCAAAATACGAGTGTGCCTAATAATTTATGACAAAGGTGTTGTGACGAAAAGATGAAAACGAAAATCTAAAATAAAGAACACCAATTTTAACGTGGAAAAATCCTTCAAACCGAAGGTAACCACCACAGGATCGACAAGATCTGAATTTCTTCATTATAACAATAAGAGAGTTACAAATATTCCTCTAATGGATACACAACAAGTGCCAAAAAGAGAACAAACAATATCTACAACAACAAAAGATAAACACCACCTAAACCCAGCTGCTGTTCTGGACCTAAAACAGGATCTTTCTGAATTTCGAATCCGATCTCCACCGTTCAAATAAACCACCAAGATGTCAGGAACACTCAGTACAAATTTCAGCCCGAACCAACGGTTAATTAATTGGGAAACACGATTTGAAGGTTGCTGGTCGTAATAAAAGTTTGCAGCAAAAGAACCATTTTTTTTCCTCTTCTCTCTTGTTGAAAACTCTCTCAAAAACCTCTCTTATGTCATAATTTATTTCAAAGACAATACTAATTAGCAATTGAATTATTCTCTCAAGACCATCCTCCATTTATCGACTTGTGCTTTTCCTTACAAAGCCAAAACCAACTCCTTTAGGATTACTATTCCAATCCTTTTCCTAATAGAATTAGAAACCAAATAAAGAGAATAATTCCAATCATTTTTCAAGTAGGACTAGGCCACGAGACTTTGGCTGGAACATGGGCAATACCCCAACAAACTCCCCCTCCAGCCAAGGGGTCAAATGGACTTCAAGTTGAGGAACTCTTGGCAGGCTTCATGCCTGCCGCACTTTTACAAAACTCATGCTTGTCTATGATCACCACTTTTGTAAGCATATCCGAAGGATTGTCATCAGTGTGTGTATTCTCAACCTCAAATAATTTATCTTCCAGGGCCATTCTAATCCAATGATATTTCTACTAATATGCTTAGACTTAGAATGAAAGGTAGAGTGCTTGGTGAGATAATTAAATAACACTTTGATTATCACAAAATAAGACAAACCTTGATTGTTCAAAATCAAGATCTTTGATAAACTCCTTCATCCAAAGCAATTCTTTGTCACCTTCAGTGATGGCAATATATTCAGCTTCTGTGGTAGATAGAGCTATGCACTTCTGAAGTCTTGATTGCCAAGAAATAGGTCCCCCTCCAAAAGTGATCAAATAACCAGAAGTGGATATTGAGTTATCAAGGTTTCCTCCCAAATCAGAGTCTGTCTAGCATACAAGTTCAGACTTTCCACCACTAAAGCACAACTCCATAACTGAAGTACCTTTCAAATATCTTAGTAACCATATCACTGCAGCCCAATGTTCTTTTCAAGGATTGGAAAGAAATTTGCTAACGGTACCAACATCATGTGCAATATCTGGTCTAGTAAAAATCATAGCATACATCAAACTACCAACCGCGGAAGAGTATGGAATACTTGACATCTCATTCTTCTCTTCATTAGTAGATGGACTTTGGGTCGTACTCAACTTAAAGTGTTTAGCAAGAGGTTTACTAACCATTTTTGTCTCTGTCACGTTGAACTTCTTGAGTACTTTATCAATATACTCCTTCTGGGATAGTGATAACTCCTTGTTGTGTCTATCTCGATGAATTTGTATGCCTAAGATCTTCTTTGCTAGCCCCAAGTCCTTCATCGCAAACGATTTTATTAACTTTTTCTTAAGGACTACAATTCTAGAATTATTTTTGCCAACAATCAACATATCATCCACATAAAGTAGTAAGATAATAAAATCATCATCAGAGAACTTCTGAAAGAATACACAATGATTTGAAGAAGTTTTCTTGTATCCCTGATTTTCAATGACAGATTCAAACTTCAAGTACCACTGCCTTGGAGCTTGTTTCAAGCCATACAAGCTCTTTCTCAATTTGCAAACATGGCTTTCTTTTTCTTTAACTATGAAGCCTTCAGGTTGCTCCATGTAGATCTCCTCTTCTAAATCATCATGAAGAAAGGCAGTCTTGGCATCCATCTGCTCAACCTCTAAATCTAGACTTGCGGCTAAGGCTAGAACCATACGAATAGAGGACATCTTCACAACAGGAGAGAAAATTTCATCAAAGTCAATTCCCTTTCTTTGACCAAAACCTTTGACTACTAACCTATCCTTGTATCTAGGTGCAGATGTATGTTGCTCTTGCTTTAATATGAAGATCCATTTATTTGTTAAAGCTTTCTTACCTTTCGGTAACTCCAGTAGCTCATATGTGCCATTATCGTGAAGTGACTTCATCTCATCTTCCATGGCTTCTACCCACCTATCTCTATGAGTATCTAGCATGACTTCATCATAACCTTCAGGTTCTCCCATGTCAGTCAAAAAGATATACTCATTAGGAGAATAACGTGTTGAAATTTGCTTCCCTCTAGAGGATCTTCTACAAGAGGTTTCTGGAGCATCCAAATTTTTCATCTCAGCATTAGTTGGTTGATGATCAACCACAAAATCACCAATAGGAACATCATTCTACACCCTGATCATTATCTAGATCATTATCTTGGGTTCCTTCATGTGCAAAAGATGTATCAATAATAGGAACTGGATCAACATCAACTAAGCTCTCATCAATCTGAGAATCTGGTTTCTCAACCTTGTCAATATCTTCAAAGAACACAACATCACGACTTTTAATGATCTTCTTACCAATTGGATCATAAAAGCGATATCCAAACTCATCTTGACCATAACCAATGAAGATGCACTGCTTAGTTTTAACATCCGATTTCAACCTCTCATCTTTTGGAACATGCATGCAAGCTTTACACCCAAACACTTTCAAGTGATCTTATGAAACATCAGTAAACCAAACTCTGTTTGGAACATCACCATCCAAAGCAATAACATGAGACAAATTGATAACATAAGCAACAATGTTAAGTGCTTCAGCCCAAAATCAATTTGGAAGTTTAGCCTCTGAAAGCACGCATCTAACTCTCTCAACTAAAGTTCTGTTCATCCTTTCTGCCAGGCCATTCAATTGAGGAGTCTTTGGAGTAGTCTTCTGATGATGAATTCCTTGCGATTTGTAGTAGTTATCAAAGGGACCAATATACTCACCACCATTATCAGTGCGAATACATTTTAATTTCTTTCCCGTTTGTCTCTCGGATAAGGCTTGAAACTCCTTAAACACATCAAGTACTAGATCTTTGGAATTTAAAGGATATACCCAAATCTTACGAGAATGATCATCAATGAAAGTTGCAAAATAAAGTGCACCACCTTTTGACTTCACTTTTAATGGACTACACAAATCAGAGTGTACTAGCTCCAGTAGCTCAGACATTCTAGAAGGAGGACGATGGTGAAAAAAAAATTCTTTTTCGTTTCCCAGCTAAGCAATGAACACATCTTTTTACCTTTGCTTGTTTCACACCAGCAAGCAAATTCTTCTTAGCCAAACAGGTGATCCCCCTCTCGCTCATATGACTAAGCCTCTTGTGCAACAATTCTGATAAAGTCTCACTTTCCACCAAATTTATAGAGTCTCCAAGAATCGATCCTTGTGTCACATATAAATTTGAATGCTTTCTTCCTCGAGCTACAATTAATGAGCCTTTGGTAAGCTTCCATTGGCCATTGAACAAGTCATTATGATAGCCATCATCATCTAGTTGTCCTACAGAGATCAAATTCAAGGGAATGTCTGGAGCATGCTTGACATTCTGAAGGACTAACGTTGAACTAGTATTGGTTTTCA